>JAVSBS010022414.1:0-38718 GCA_033124195.1 Coracias cyanogaster | reverse complement strand
CTCAGCTTCTCCCACAGACACAGGGAAAGCTGCTCTAGCTATTGGATCCTGAGCGAGTTGCTAGCTCACAGCTGCTTCTCCCCAACCTGGCTAAGGAAGGGGTCAGTCTTTGCAATAAAAATGTTTTCTACATTTTCAATAGGTTAAAAGTGATCCCATTCTCACCTTTATATTGTGATAATAAGGACAAGCTTTTAAAATATATTCATAATGTAAGGGCCAAGAAAATATATTCTCAATTTAAGTATGTGAACACTTGTATCTGGAAAGTGCTGAAATTTGTAAGCATTACTGCAAGTATTCTATATTTATCATACTGCACTTTATGCAGTCAAGAATAAACAGTACACAGACAATACCTGACCTGCTGGGAAGGCTCTCATTAACGTTTCTGAGAAGGTAACAATCATATTTTTTAGAAAAGCTGTGTAATGAAACATTTCCCTTTCATCAAAATCCCCAAGCTCTTGCCTGCCAGAGATATTTATCACAAGCAAGAAACTCACCAATAGCTCCAGCTAGTTTGTCTTGATTATTTATGGAAGATAGCAAATACTTTCAGCCAGAAACTGCTTTGTGGCCAGTTTTGAAAGAGACAAACGTCCTTTCATTACAACTGTAAGCTATCCTTGCCAATGAACCAGAGGATTTATTAATAATCACAATGAAATCAAACAAGGGCATTTATGAGATGGAAGTGGGGGAAAGCCTTTATAGGGCCTCATTTCGCTCCCAGGGTTCGAGCCAAGCCTACTGAGGGCATCTTTCAATTGATGGACATCCCCAGGCCTCTTTTCATGGATTTCAATGGCCTTCAAACAGTAACTTAAGGCAATGATAAAGCTCCTATTGACTCCAGTCAGAGCAAAGATGGGGCTCAAATTATCTGGGCTGTATCAAAAACCTCTCTTGTTATGAATGGCTAGGTCTTCTAAGTTGAGGATAACAACAAAATCCACAGCAGATGCTGAAATGCTGATTGTTAGGTTAAGAGCTATAAAACAATTAAAAACCTATTTTAACTAATAATGAAGCTTGTTCAGCTTTTTATTAGCTGTTTCTCAAGCATCCAGTAATTGCTTTCACTGCCTCATAAAACAAGGTATTGAATGAATGTTGTGGAAACATGTTTTGGAGAAACCTTTGTGACCACCATGACTCACTGATCTGTGCCTTCCAGTGCGTGCACCATCCACAAAACAGGAGCATGCTTTGACACTGATTGTCCTGACCTGCTGAAGGAGCACCATGGGGGGAGTTTTAATGCAAATATAATCACATTTTCAGAAGACTGTCAGGAAATCTTGATGAGTCTGTGACTTCTGGCACATTAGAGCAAACTGTTGTTACACAAATCCAGGGAGAATACTTAAACCAGGGTATTTCAAGGTTAAGAAGTTAATCTGGCTTATCATGAAATTAGATGATTTTAAGATCACCACAGAGGAGGACGTGCTCATTTGTTCTGTGGCAGCTTGACCAAAACCTCTTATTTTAGACAGGAACAACTATAAAACCCACTCAATTCTAACATGTATCTTTATTGCCAGAAAATAATGCAGATCTCCTGATGGCCAGCAGTCAAGTACCTTATTCTTTGAAGAGCATTCATACAATGTAAATATTCATCTGGCTGGCTTTTCTTCCCCGTCTCCAACTTTCCGATGTAGCATTCTAATATGCTCAACATCTTACAGAAGAAAAGCCCTAGTATGGGATGTTGATAGACACAGGAACACTCCTAAAGCCATGATACAAACTGACTGGAAAGATCATCTGCCAGTAGCAGTCCATATACAGCCTCATGAAAATTATTTCATTTTTGGACAAAAGCAGGCAACACAAAATGCAGAGCTGCTGGGTAGATTACTTGCAGCTTTCCAACTTCCACACCAGCCAGCTTGGACTCTGCATAGTGCTAGAACCAGACCACCTCTGTGACATGAACACAATGAAGTTTTATTCATGTTTTTGAAACTATATGATACTTTCAGAAAACACCGAGTGAATTTAAACTCTGCTGCCTTTTTTGTCTGTATTTACATTTAGCACTGAAGCACCCTTGACAAAAATACACTGAGTAGCTGAAAGAAAGTAGAAAGAATTGCAGGGCAACATATCAATACAGGATATTCCTAAATGGAATTGCAGGAGGTTTCTATGGTTTGGTTTCAGTACTGGCTCTTCCAAAGTAATTTGCACTTTTCCACTGTTTCAGTAAGGGCAAATTTTGAAAAATCATCTAAGCTTATACTGAGATTGCTCTGACTTCTTTTTACTCTGTCTGCTCTATCCTTTCACTAACTGAATCACACGGCCAGGCAGTGAGACTGACCACTTCACAGACTCAGAGGAATGCTACCTCACTGAAGAAAGATGGGCTTTGATCAATTAGTTTTGCAGTAGCTCTGCAAGCTTACATGACACAAGGAACAATCTATAGAACTGGAACAATGAAGGAAGTAACAATACCATGGTTCTATGTTGGACATAGCCTACCAACTCCTGTTTAGTAGGGGAACAGGCTTAGAATAATTTAAATCCATTGAGGAAGTACCTTCTGATGTGGGACTCTGTTTTCCTCATCTTAAAGACTTGCTAAGACATGGTTGTATTTCATTGGGCATTACACACACCATGAAGCTACAGGACATGGAGCCAGGAGTCACCAGGTGACTGAGTGCGACTCAGAATGGTGATCTGCCCCATGTCATGCATGTGGGAAGGGAGACTGAAGGGATAAGAGTGGTATAGAGAGACAGGAGACCAAAGACATCAGAAAGAATAAAATAGCAAAAACATTTCATACAGCAAATCTGTGGTGTTTTGTACGCTAGAATATGTCATCCATGAGGCAGCAGTAGTTTTAAGGGATGTCCAAAGTATCATCTCTAAGTGATCATATTTTTAAATAAACTGTTACTTCCCTTGCTTCTGCTGCAATTTAGGAGACAAATTATTGCAATACATTCCAGTTAACTCCCCCGATGTAATCAATTAATTCATTGGAATAACACAACCTGCTGCACCCTGTAAGTTCTTGTTACAAATGCAAAGCATGTTTGGCAGCAGTCAAGAGCCTAACACAATCCTAAATACCCATAGTCCTGTCACAGGTGTGAAATGTGTTGCACACAATGTTTCTAGAAGTTAACAGCTTGAATCTTATTTAATATGTTTATTCTTATTCTTTAATATGTCTACTTTCCTAAAATGGATAATCACTGGTATCAATTGATAATCACTGATGCACAGTAATAACTAAAGCACTCTCAAACTCCTTACCTGGACTGGCATAGCCCAAAGGTTAGGGCAGAGGAAGAAGAACCACATCAGCTGATTTGTGTCTATGGCAACCAGGTTACAGATCTGGCCTGCTGTCATCTCCCCCATAGACATGTTAGAGGTTGAAAGCTGCATAATTTTATTGTATATTTTTGTCTGGAAGAGAGATCACAAGGTGTTAGCACACAGAACTAAAATAAGATTTCTAGCTCCATCTAAAACACAGCTGTAGTCCAGCATGCTGAGGGAAACGACATTCCCAGTAATTTGATTGAAGAGCTTTAGGTTTGGCTCTTTGTTTCGATGAAAAATTTTAAACTAGTGTCTTATTATTCACCAGCAAAAAGCACAGTGCCATTAGGTACATAACGGTTGTCTAAGCACTCCCTTTTTGCATCCCTATGGATCAGTAAGAGAATGAAAACTTTATTGCCCAAAAGGCCCAAGAACCATATTAACAACTTGGATTTATACCTCCAGCTTCTCCATGGAGTACCTTGGCTGTAACTAGTGCTAATAAAATAATACATAATTCCATTTAATATATAATAGTCAATATATTATAATCCTTGTTATTTTTCTCTGACAACTGATTCCAGTATCTCCCAACCTCAGGACCACAGCCCTGGCTGAGAACATTGCTACATTGTGGCTAGAGAGCTCAGTCTCATCACAAGGTTTAATTCACAGACAGCTAAAGTAACAGGTCAGATTCCATAGCGTAGTAACTTGCTAGTCAGTGCAGAATCAGACACTATGTATAAAAGTAACAATACACAACAACAGAAGCATACTTGCACCAGCTGGTTTGGTGCAACACCACACAGTGATGCTTTCCAGTCACGAGTCTTAGCTGGCAGTAGACACCCTGATTCAATAACTGCCTTTGGATCAAGTGCCAACTGTCCATCATGAAGCATAACGTCATATAGGGCATGTTGAACAGGTACAGGTTTACACAGGGGAGGAAAAGGGATGAAAGGTTTAAAGAAAATGTAAAAAAAATAGGAAAAAAGTGTATACAAATACTGGCACAGAGACTGCCATTAACACTAATGCTGCTGCTTAAAGGGATGGCTAGAAATTTTCTGATGTGAATGGTCTGACTGCTGGTGTTCTCTGAGCCTCTGGGTAATATGCAGAGCAGAGAACACAATGCTTTTCTTAAACAAGATCAGTGTAGCACTATTTCTCAACAATTCCCCTTTTACCCTTGCTGTGGTCCATGTATTTTTCAGTTAGTTGCAGCTCTTTTGCTTGATACAAGTCATACTTTTATATATATATAATAATATATATAAAATAATATATATATAATATGATAATATAAATTTTTTATATATATATCTATATATATATACACACTGGGTCAAATTTTTACTTCTTTAGGAATTGCCTACTTTAGTCTAATAAGAAAAAACCAATAGATGGAATCCAGAAGTCTGGCAGCTGCCAAGTGCTGCCAAGTGTAAGATCAAAAGAGGAATAAACAATTACACTGCTACTGAAAGCATCCATCTATCACACGGTCTTTCACAGGACCTCTGTGTTCAGTGGCTAAACAGTGCACCTCAGAAGGCTGCCTTTCAAGCTGTCAGAGGGTCGGTTTCAGCCAGAACACTGGCAATATCACATTGTAATCTTACACCTAACTCTCCGATTTCCATGCACAGATCTTTATATACTATGTAAAACTTTGATCTGCTGTTCAGTTACATGATGATTACAGACCCCATTTTACCAATCCCACTTAGGTTCAGTAATTACAGACTCCACAACACCTGCTAGATTCCGTGGCATGACCCATGGAGTAAGGTACTACTCTGTGCGCACTGGGAAGACAACCTGTCCTTTTGTCCAAAGTATACTTCCAAGACATTTTAAAGCTTTATTATTTGCACAAGATGTTACAAAAATGTGTATTTGAGATGGGAGAGGTGTAGCTCACAACCTAAATTATTTCAGAAGCTACGTTCATTTTTGCGGTCAGCAAATTTATCCTCAAAAGTAAGAGGAAATACAGCCTTAGATACTACAAATCAATGTTTACATAAAATCATCAGAAAAGATGCAGAGGAAAGAGAATGCAGATCTACGGTAATAATCTTTAATGCCAATGATTACATTCAATACATTTCAGGAGAGAAGCAGACCAGAATTTAACAGCTATAATTTTAATTGGTATTTACAAATACACATGATTGTATGAAAATAGGTTAATTAATAATATATCGGCTACCTGTATTGCGCCTCTCAAGTTGATTCCTGTTTCAATAGCAACATAGTATGATGCTTGGAGAAATGTCCTTTGCAATAGAAGGGCAAAAAATAAGAGTACAGCCAAAACATAAGCATTGGACAGGAACTCTTGTGATGAAATGAAGAAAACACCAAGAATTTTAGTCTATAAAAAAAAAAAGTTAGAAATCAGGTGTAATGGTAATTTAATTACTAGCTTTGCATAATTAATAAGCAGAGATAACCACAGTTTATTACTTTGAAAGTGCTCCCAATGTTATCTAAACGCTCAGTTTATCAATTCAAGGAAAGAGTCATATAATGTGCCAACTCAGTAAGCTTTATTAAAATGCAGAATGACATTTATAGATTTCTGATATCCTTCCAAAACTCTCGGACACTTTGAGTAACTCCATATGGTCATTTGGTAAAAGATGTGCACTGCCCATTGCCAGACAGGACTCATTTCTCTGAAAAGACATTAACTAGTCTGACTTTAGCACCTCTGGTTACTGAACACTAAAAAGACCTTCACAACTTGCTGAAAACACATCCTCCTGGAACTACACACTTTATTTTGGTTTTCACCTCATTCAGCGTTTTCATTTATGGTCATTATCTCCCAGCAAATTTATGGGACCACCAAAGGGACATTTTGAAGCATGTCTACAGCTTACTTGGGAAGCAGTGCCTTGATTCCAAAATACGTTTAACAAGCAGACAACTTTGATGCCACAACTAGCTGAAAGGCTGGCTCACCCTGGGAAGCTGCCTGAGACTAAAACGGCTCTGCCTTCCTCTTTCTCCCCTTAGCTCCTTCAAAACTTTGATTGCTGGCTTAGGCTGCCTTTAAAGGCAAAACTAGGAAGCGGTTTCTTTCCATTCCTTCTCAGAGAGCTGCTTGCCATTTACACTCCTGCTGAATTCCTTGCTCAGCACATTTCTTCTTGCCACAGTTTCTTTGCCATTGCCATTTTCAAGACTGCTATAACACTTAATAAACCATATTTCAGAAACTCTCATTGGCTGTACATGTTATTAGATCTGGCCTGCACCTTGCAGTTAACTGCTTATAGAAAGGACAAGTTATATATAACAGGACAAGTTAATACAGTGGCTAAACTTATTTTAAATAAGTACACTTGGTGTATCACTTAGAAGTGTTAAATCAGCAGATATTCCTAATCCTGGAATTGCTTACCGTAACATTGCAATGTAGAAGATGCCACCAGCAAACTACAAACGTTATCATTCTGTCAGTCTCTTCTTCAGTGTGAAATGATTAACACTTGGAGAAATTCATGTCATAGGAATGTTCTAGGGTGGCCATAAATATTGATATTGGAGTTATAAATAAACATGAAGAGCGTGACAGAATTTAAGATGCTGTCATGCTCTGACTGTGGCACTAACTAAACCAGTTAATGCTGCCTATGACACCAATGGATCTCAGAGCTCCAGCCCCATGGTAGTTTCTATCTGTCACAAGGGGCTTGAAGAACAGAGCAAATAGCATATCTTAGGATTCATCTCTTTGCCTTCAGTTTCACAAACAGAATTGCTGTTTGGAAGTTACAGTCAACTCACGTCAACTTCTCCTCTATCTCAACTATTGAAAATGAAGAAATGTCACTTTAATGGATGGGTAAAAGATGCTCTCCACTGTATTCACAGCTTACATTGCTTGTCCGATTCTGTCCCACTGTGTGGCAATTCTTTACAATGCCCTCCAGCTCAGCAGCACATCACACACCGATGTTTCCCCCAACTTACCTTTGCCTTCATAACACAGAGTTTTAGGAGGCTTGTTTCTCACACCTATGTGGCACTCAGGAGCAAACAATTACTAAGGGAAGGCTCTCCTTTTCCAACTCATTACAAGTAAGGATATAACATTCCTAGCAGCAGAGCTGGTGTATTTTTTCCCCAAACAGGCCCAGCTGGGTCAATACATGCATACACGTGGTGGTTGTCCATTTACAGATGGTTTGAATTGAAAGCCTTCATACATTTTAGAGGTTTAATTTCATCCAGCAAAAACAATTTTAAAATGTAAAGGTAACTAGCCTCTTACCAGAAAAACAATCTGTATAAACTGGGTCAAGACAGAAGGAAGAGACTCTTGGGAGACCTTTCAGCAAAGGTAAAATACACCCTGAAGTGTCACTCATGGACTGTCACCATCAGCAGTGAATATTGCTGTTAGGTGAGCCCCAAATGGTGGAAAATGACAACAATGAGGCTCTGGCTTAGCTAGACACAGTGAGGATGTCAAGGCTGGGTGAGGCTCTGTTTAGGGCCTATCTGGACCAGACTTGACCTTTTTCCCAGAGGAGTGCTAGCTGATGCTTCAGCAGGGAAATTAAATAGGATAATCCATAAATTGTGATTCGGCATAATTTCAGCAGAAGCAGTGTTTCTTCCAGACAAATTATCAAGAAGCAGAGCTCAGAAGTTTCTCCAGTACTTTGCAGCAACACAGCCCTATAGTCTTATTTTTTTCATTTCCTGCTTTAACTAGTCTCCATTGAAACTACTTCCTATATCAAAGTTTCCAAATATTGGGATAAGGATTGCAAAATGGATGAACAATTAATTTTAGCTTGATGCCTTTGTTAAATTTTCTGCAACACATCTGATGTATTTCAATATTTACAGTGGACCTAATCCAAAGTATACTTGAGTCGATGGGTTTATTTCCATCAGTGTCAACAGACTTGGGAAATTAAAGTCTCGCATCAAACAAGAAGTGAGCTGCAGAAATAAACGGATCTTTCTCATAGAAATCCAGCCTGGATGACCTCACCTTATCATGAGAAGATGCTTCCTGAGTCTGCCCTTTTTTTTTTTCCAAGTTAATCAAGAAGTATGCCTGTTTCTTCTTGGGAAGCATTCATTTAATAGCATCCTTTAAAAGTATGTTTCAGTTGATCTTTCAAAACCAAACTCCCCAAAGACACAAGTGGAAATTCTTTGTCACAGTTAAATTACTTGGCATTTTATTGTGATGACAAAAGCTTGCTTTAATCCTCTTGAATATCACTCTTTTTAGACATAAAAAGCAAAGCCTAGTAAAATCACCATTTTTCCTTTCTGAAAAGCACTCAGTCACATACTTAATTCAATCTCTACTCAAGACTGTACCTAAAATCCTTATGATACTAGTGGGGCTGAATATATTTCACTATTATTTGGAAGGAGGTTATTCTCCAGAATGCAAACCTGACGAGATGTGTGTTTTGCTCCCCATCAAGGTATCCGTAGCTAACAGGCAGCACACACACACTCATTTCCAGCATTCACAAATACATTGCAGAGTCACCTTCTTTACTGAGGCCAAATAATACACAGTCATAGCATTACTTTTTTGACTCCTTTTTATGACATTTTGACAGTACCTGTGGGCGGATGGTGTTATTTCCTTTTCCAACATTGTGAACAATCCCAGAGATGCAGAGTGGACCAGCGAATCCAAGCAAGTCAGCCAGAATACGGAACGTGCTACTGAGAAGTAAGGGTCTTCCGAAAGCACAGCAGAGAGCTCGCCAAATAGATCTGGAGCCTTGCGGAGATGACGACCTTTTGTTCTGTTCAGAATAAAAAATATATAATTAGTAAGGAATATGTTATACATTAACCTCAGGTCTGACAAATTATGGATATTTTTATCCCTGCTTTAATTCATTGACAACAAATTGCAATCTTTGAGCTAGAAAAACACAGGAACTACAATTACTCTTTTATTTGCCTCGGCTTCACAGAAAGAACCATGATTTCTTTCCTACCCTTAACAGCGATCAAATGAGTGTGTTGTTTGTGGCTTGCTTCATAAGAAAGAAAGAAAGAGGGAGCGAACTGACAGCTTTTGTTTTCCTGTCAACACAGAGACTGGAAACCTACACTTTTTTTAGACAGGATGCAAAAGACTTCTCTTAAAATCCTCAATAAGCTCAACTCCCACCAGGGACTCAAACAGAGTTTGAGCTGAGGAAGTTTCAGCCCTGAATTCTATAGACAAACTGTAACTGAAATAACACAAAAAAACCCCAGTCCTGCAAGTACTCATTGACTCTGTAAATGAATAATTATTAGGAAGAATGATAACAGTGTTCTGTGAATACAGTCCATAATTATGTTCAACATCAAAATAGAGGCCACATGGATTTTACATGCATGTAACCAGTAATGTGTCTGACGTGCATGTTTATGTAGAGATATTTCATTATTTGTAGGAGATTCAACCAAGTATGTGATCTCTCTGTATATGGAAAGCTATGCTAATTGATACTTCATTTGCATCATGTCTATTTATATAATTTTATATCATGCTTATAGCATAAAAGGTAATTAAAAAGGCAAACATAATTCCATGCTTGGCATACCTTCTGTGCTTCAAAGGCCTCATTAAGGCGAATGTAATTGGTCAGTGCTCGCATAGCAATGGGAAGCTTGCCTATGGTTTTCAAGTCTATTGGTTTTTTATGGGCTGTCTTGATGAATGTATTCATCCACCAGTATGTTCCTTTGGACAACAGATTCACAAACGGCTGCAAGAATCGAACACCAAGGTCCTGGAGATCCTCAGGAGGTTTAACTTCTTTAGGAGTTTTGAAGAAAACATACCTCTGAAATTCAGAAAAATACCAGAAGAATCACACTTCAGCACATAGAAAATAAAAGTCCACAAAGAGTAGATGAGAGACAAAGGACATTGCAGATAATCAGTGAATCAGCCTCGCTTTCTCAGAAGTACTCAAGGAACCTAGGCATGCAAATTCAACCAATACAGCAATCCAGTTTCCTCAGGTACTGAAGAAAATCAGAGGCATCCAGTCTAAAAATAAACATTCACTATTATTTTGTTTATGGGGTACAAATTTGCACATTTGAAGAAAAAAAATACATATCAAATAGTTCAGCCCCAGCCTCTTGCTGTTTCCAGACAATGAAACACAGGCCGTACCAGCTCAGGCCTGGCCCTGAGGCTACCACCGTGATTCATCTTCCAGCCCACACCGCCCTGCATTTACTTAGCTCAGAATGTGGAGCTACCTGTGCTGTCCTGAACAGGTCTGGGAAAGCACTGAACTAAAGAGCATATGTGGCACTAACAAGTGCTCTCCTTGGATTAAATGCCAAAAGAGTGAGGCCAGACTGCTGGTGATTTCCTGTTGTCACAATAACAATTTTTCAGACATTGCTCATTTTTGGGAATGAAAAGCCAAGCCTCTCAAAAATACACCTTTTCTTTCTGAAAAGTAATCAATCATGTATTTTATTCAATCTCTATTCATGACTGCACCTAAATCCTATTAATCTTAGTAGGACTTCTGGATATGCTTCACTGCTATCTTTTCTCCAACCACAGCTGGACAAATAATTCACAGATCCTAAAAAAACCAGAGATGAGGTTGGGAAAGGCCATCCAGAAGAACAAAACGAACAGTGGGAGGAAGGGAATAGGTACAGTTGGGGCTGAAAGTCAAACAAGTCAATCTTCTGTCTACTGGAAGAAGATGGGGGAAGGCAGTGGAAAAAAGGTGAAGCCAATGTCTGCTGTTTCAGCTAGCAGAGAGGTCTCACTCATTTTCTTTTTCTGCTCCCTGCCACCCCAGCAGTGGCCAGCCCTTCCTACAGCAGCTTCAGCAACAAGCCTGGGTCTCCAAACTCTGCCATATGCACAATAGGCAGTACAAAAATCCACACTGCTGGCTAGTTCATTCTATGCATCAATAACATCCTTTAATAATTAAAACCAAACAAAGACAACACTAAAAAAATGGCAATAGGCAGTGACAATTTTTTATTCTTCTTTGGAACCCACAGGTCCACAGTGATTAAATACCATTTCTATTATAAGTAGGTTTATGAGCAAGTCTCTTCACTGTCACATTTGAATTTCACTTTTCCCACAAGCCAATCTACTGTTTTTCATTTATGATACAAATACTGAATGTCCAGCATTGAGGTTTGGATTGGTTTTAATGCTACTGAAAAGGCTGCTTTTCGACATTCTTGTCCTGAGCTAAACAATAAACGTACAGACACACAAAATCTCCCAAGAAAACCACCGAAGAACAAATATGTGCTAGAAACCTCACCCTGCTGAATGCATTACTTGAAAGAATTCACATACTAACAGGAGGGAAGTAGCAAGGAAATTTACACGGAAAAGTTTCTTTCCCTCCTGGGACTAAGTCTAATTTGTGCACACAGTGAAATGAGGGACAGGTGAAGGGAGGAACTTTGGTATTTGTCTATCCCGTAGTCTCCAAAGCCATCTCACGGTTTGGATTGTGACTGCAGACACTGCAGGGGAAAATTATATACTATAGAGCTGGGAGGCTTGATAGCAACACCAGTTTCCCCAGTAAATCACTTCCTGGAAAGAGAGATGTTATTCATGTCTAAGATATTCTCTGAGAGAGCAGACAACTCCTTTCACCCAGACAATACTTGTTGCTGAAGACTGAAACTGTGAATCATAATAGACATTTTTAAAACAAACTTGAACAGATGAAGTTAATCTTGATTTAACTACAATGGAGCCTGGCATTTTTTGAAACTATGGATTCATCTGGCCTAATAACATTTGATCAAGCTTTGATTCTCAAATATATTTCTATTTTTAACTGGATTTTTCTCTATCCTTTAGAAATGCATTTCACACTAAGTACCCAGAAAGAGAATAATAAAAAAAACCCACTAAAACAAAACAATAACAAAAACAAAACAAAAAACAAAACCAAAACCAAATAAAAAACCAGGAGACTTGTGATATGAACTTACCCTCACCCTGATGACATTGATTTCTACAACTAGTAGCATTCCATACAGAACAACCAGGAGTCCTGTGAGGCAAAACCGAAGCTGAGAAAATCCAACCCCATTATCACAGAACTTTACAAATTTGATGGTTTTAGTTATGAAAGCTAAAGTCCAGTAGAATAGCAGCGCTGTAAGGGAAAAAGAAAATTTAATCAGCTCCACAGCTGCAAAAAGTATACAATAGCAGTAGTAAATATTCTTTCAGAAAGAATGCAACAAGAACATATAAAACCAGAGAGTGGCCTTCCTCTTGTCAAAACAGAAGCCTAATTCAATTCTACAAACATGGGACTATTAAGGTCATATTAGTTCCAAATTCCTTTCCTATTAGATTTAGTGATATTTGGAAGGCTTCACAAAGTCTGCTGAAGGAAGTTTTAATCGGTTGTAAGCACGCAACTGCACGATGAGCTCGAGGGAAGGAGGTGCCCCACAAGTGAAGGTGGCTCTTCAAGTGTGGTTAATGCTACAAGACTGTTACAAATTTGGCTTTAGGGAAAATAGACCTCATTCCCCTTGATTACTGTCAAGAATGGTAAGGCCTATAATTAAAAGTGGTTAACAAAACCCACAATTTTATTAAATTAAAAAAAGAAAAACAAACCCATGTTTTCTCACACTACTATAACTTTCCGATTGAAAACTCAAAGTCGTATTTTTATTTCATTTTTTTTCCTACTGTTTAATTCCTCTGGTTTCTTTATCTATAAACCAAAAACTAACTTGAAAAATAGTGCAGTCAGATTCTAACATCCAATCACATATTTTGAATGTCAAGAAAGCTAGTAGATTTTCCAATTCAGTATGAAAACTATTCTAAAATATGCCCTGCTGAATTGTACAACTGTTACACATCCATTCTGTGACACTGTGCAAACAGCACCAAGAGGAGCACTATTATGAGAGCTTCCTGCTAAACAGTCCTACACTGGAAAAGCTGCACTTGTTGAAATATAATTACAGGTCAAACCATACAGAGGAAAACAGATTCAGACCAGATCAAAGTGGTCCAATAGTCTGAACACTCAACTGGGACCCTAGACCCAATCATTAGCTTCAGAGAATAAATATTCCAAATCTTGTCAGCTTTCTTTGACAAGAGGTAGTGACTACTTCAAAACAGCCAACAGCCTGGGCATAAAGCTGACAGGTAGGATCAGCACAGGAACTTTGCATCCTTGTCTTGGGAACGTGCTAATCCCCAGGTCTGTTATAGCATCTGTCTCTCGCTTGTTCATGAAGAACTACAAATGGACTTGGTTTCTTTAAGGTACAGAGTAAAAAAGATTTTAAAATGAGAAAAATATCTCAAAGTTTCCCAGGATTGGAAAATTTTACCTTGTTCAGAATTAATGAGCACACCTTTAAGGGTATTCTGCACTGCATCAGTGAGAACTTCCCCACTGGATTTACTCAATTTTGGGTAAGGCTCCATTAGCCTTTGCTTTATACAGCTACCAAGCCTTGGCAAGTGTAGGCAGCGATGCTGCAGCTGAGGCAGATGATGCCCTGCACTTAGCTGGAACTTCACTGATGCTCAGAAGTAGCAGAAGATTCCACATCAGATCATTTACTCTGTGTGTGTAATACTAGATCTCCTCTACAACATTTCATCAGTGAAGAAGCCTCTTTCAGTTTCCTTTCTCATACACTTAGAAAAAAGTTTATCACCAACATACTCTTTTCCTCATGGTTCCCATTTACCTCATTTGTATTAGGCTCTAGAAGAAAACTGCTTCATGGCCACACTGCACTCTAGTGGGTTGATAGCTGAGCAGAGGTATCATTTAACTGTCATGAGAAAATGATAGCCCAGAAAAAAGATGGGCTAATTTGCATAAAATTGTCATCACCTAGTCCCAGATGTCAATGCACAGTAGTTGCAATTAACAGTGAAAGATGACAACATGCACAGATAGACAACAATAAATTTGTGCAGTCAGGAATAAAGGATGGACACTTCCAGAAACATCTGTCTTAGGTTCTCTCACAAGCACAGGATAAAGAAAAGAAAAACAAAGCCAAAAATAAATTAAAGACCATCAGTTTGTGAAGACTTTGGATTAAAATTCAAATCAGACCAGCTAAATGGGAAGGACTGTGATAGTCTGATTTTCCTTTTTGCCCAAGAGTGAGCCATTAAGATTAGATTTTCTGAAGGAGTCTACTTCTTGGAAATTCTTGCAAAATGAAAATTCGTAATTATTAACTTTAGTTTCAGTAACACTTAGTTAAGTGTTGGTTTTCATTGGTATAACTGTTTATGATTCAAATATTCTCCAGAGCTTATGCAGCACTAGTGCTCTAAATACTGAAAAAATTATTAAATAGAAATTTCTACAGAGAAGGGATTATGCAAAAATGGGTAATCAACTACTAGCTATTTGTGCTACGCTTCTCAGCGACTTAACAGCGGGAACATGGTAGTGATACTCAATTATTAAACACTGCATTATACATCTGAAATAATAAAAAAGCCCAACAAACCAAAACAAGAAAATGACTGCTTGCTTCCCACAGTGACTGTAAGAGGCCAGCAATGCTTTCCTGAGACATCACCTCTAGTCCTGTGAGAAGGCATTAAATAGACTGTGTTGACTTATTAAAAAGGACCTAAATGACACCACCGGGTTATAAAAGACAGAAAAGATCCTACTTCAAAGAAGGCTACAAGAATAAAAGCAGTCCCAAATGAGAAGACATAAAGGTTGTCAAGCCTGGATAGTAATCTGAAGCTTTTTTTGTCTTCTTTACAGGAGTTATAGGCTCCTTCTGCAGAAGCAGCAGCTTGCCTACCACAACATGCAGTTCAAAATAATCCTTGCTATTTAAAAGCTTTCTCAAATTCAGTCACTGACTTTTTACCACCTGACAAAAACTAGAATGGGTCTTTGATACACAGAGCTACAATGACACAAGAAAAGCCCCTCAGCAGGATCGTTAATACAGCTCAACCAAAACGTGATCAGCCAGGACTACCAAAGAACTAACAGCTAACAGGATGACGAAACATGTAGACATCCACAGTCGACAATCTCCTTAAACAGTAGAGAACACAGCACTAACTGCATGATTGTCAGCAAATAGGGATTTTCTATCGCTACTTACGGTTTATTTACAATCTTGCAGAAAATAGACAGTACACTAGGTACTTCTTAAACATAACATTTTCCATTCAAAAAGTCTTAAAGCAGTTTACAAAGGGAGTTTTAGTAACAGGAAGCAAGAACAAGCAGGCAAAATAATACATCCAGGATCATACTAAAAGTCAGTGACATCACTCATTTCCCTTGACTCCCTGCACATTTCAACAGACCACACACATGAAGATAGCTTCAATCTTGTATCACGCTTAAATACAACATGCTGACAAGCAGGGGGATTTGGATAGATTTTAGAGTTAAGAATTTTCCCCCAAATCCTGTTTTTCCTAGAGAAGCCTTTGGCCCCTTGGGTCCCTGAGAACACCATTCAGAATGCTGTTAGAAGTTAAAAGCATCAAAAAGAATGAACTGTTTCAGGAGCACCCAGAACTGGGTCTGGTAATGGCAAACAGCAAACCAGAATACAGGCGTACCTTTACCCATACCGGCCATCAGCAAGCCTGCAATGACCTGCCATGGAACGAACAGACGCACAGCACCACAGTCACACCTCCAAGTCGGGGGAGTTGTGAGACCTACCGATTAACAGCTTCGGGAAATTGGATGTTTCGATATTATGGTAATAGACAACTGATGTGATGGCTGCCAAGAATGCCATCCCAGCCGGCATGTACAGGTGTAAATGGCGTGATTCTGAAACCCTTAAAAAGGAAAAAGTGAACATCCATTAAAATCAAACCCTCTTGGCTATTTAAATGTTTCCCTTCTAATTTATTAATTGTATCCTGTACCCAGCCCTAACATAGGATTTTCTGGAATGAGTTATAGATGTAAAGCTCTCTGATTTTCAATTGGATTTATGGTCCTAAACCACATAGTTCGACTTCAAATTCCTCCCCTGTGCTGAAAATGAAATGTGTGTATTCTTATTTCCCACTGAAATCAACTGGAACATTTTTAAAATTAGGATAAGCAGCTCAGCTCCAAAATCAGAAATGGTAAACTAAACTAGTTTGGGAGCTGTCCATCAAAATATGTAGATAAGACCAAGTGACAGCACAGTTTAAGTTTTCCTACAGAAACCTTTTGTGGAAATGTTTCATTTCGTTTTTGCAGTTTGGGAGAAGGGACAGCACAACAGTCTGAGAATTACTTACAGTTCTGTTTTCAGCAACAATGAGCCAACAAATAAAACCTATAACAGAATCGTAGACCCTTAAGTTTTGTCCTATAAAGCAAAACTCTCCTGATACTCTGCTTCAGGTAGCAGCGGAGGGGCTCCTGCCAACTGCAGCCTTTTGGGCATATGGAACTGTTGGCCAATGTTGTTGGTTTGTACAGAGCTGGGTAGAATCATGTTTTCCCTCTTTCCTCCTACTTGTTATTTTCTTCTCCTCCCCTTTTCTTTCACAAAAGTAATGGGAGTGTCCTGTGCTGTCCAGAGGTACAATTTCCTCTGTTTCCCAAGCAGCTCCAGGAGAAAAGGCACCAAGAGAAAGTCTTCAGGACACAAACGCTCAGGGAAATTCACATCTTGTCCTCTGAACCTCATGGAATATAAGTTAGCACTTCTGCATTTGTCCTTGCTGCAGTAAAAGCCACCTTTGTGTGGCTTGGAGAGGCAGAAGGGGCTGTGTTGTCAGGGAGCTGGAGTCACACATCTGAGCACAGAACATCCCAAATGTCTAGAAGATCTGTAGGAGCTTGGGAGAACCACTTCCTGCATCCGTACTAGGAAAGGAAAGCCCTCCTCACATGAATATCCTGGTGAGCTCTGCAGAGCTGACTGGAGCCCTGCTGACAACCTGCGTCATTAACACTTAGCTCCTCTGGTTGACAATGAGTTCTGTGCGTGCACAGCAAAATGAGAAAAGGTTCTCCAGTCTCTGGATTCCTGGTAATGCCAGGAGTTTTGGTACATCAGGGCTGAATCCTCAGCAAAGAAAAAAAAGCAACATGAACAGATTTCTTCAGACAGCCTGAGCTTTAGTAGGTAACACTGCAGGAGTGGGAGGTTGTTTTAAAATGTACTTATTTCACAGACAGAAGTTGCTGGAATTCCCCTATATAACCAGATCTCCAATGGCTGCATCTATTGCTGAGGTGCCAAAGCCTCTGGCACCCAGTTGCTGTGAAAGGACTTACCAACATGATCCATTTTGATCTCAGAAAGCTGATGAGTCTCAAAATCTGCTTTTATGCCCTGGAGCACTCACTAGCCTGCTGGGTGCTCAGGAGGCATGGCTGTGGGTTGGCACTCTCCCAGTATTGCCAGGAGCTCTCATTCTCGTCAGGTGACACTTATTACTTAACAGCAGAGTTCTGAGTCAAGTTAAATTGCAAATAAACATAATGAGAGGGATTGCTAAAGAGTAAAATTAAACAGAAAACTCAAAGCAGGAGATCTTGCTCTGAGCATCCCACACCCCGGTAACTCTGAATAAGCATGAGAAAAATTCCTTTTAAAAAAAACTGGCACTGAGAAACATCCTATTTATATATGTTTAAGACAAGTTATAATGATAATGATGACATCAGCTTCTAATGCAGAATACTGCAGTGCCTTTCACACTAGTTGGTGGATAGTTGGGATATAGATGGTAAACAGAGGAGTTTTGTTCTATTTAACAAGCTATAATCCTTGGGTTGCAATTTCATAACAGTTATGAAAATCAGACCTTTCTTTAGAGGAAGATTATTATAGTCACTGTTATAAAACATTAGCTTTTTTCATAATAAGTCACTCTCCTCTACCACTTGCTTCACTTTGGATAATTTTTCCCCCCAGATTACTGTTTAAGGACATCCTCAGTTGAATAATAGACGATGGATCACGCTCATCTAATGTGAGCTGCTCTGCTCAAGATAACAGATCAGACGTACTGCACAAAAATCAAGAGAAACTCTGTGGGGTGCAAGACAAGGCCCAGCAGATCCACTCTTTTTATTGAGGTGAGCAGAAGTCGGGTTGTGGGGGAATGGTACAATCTACTGCACACATGGCAGTTCTGCCTGAGTAAGAACTGTGGGACGGGGTCCTTGGGCACAAAACGTGTCACGAAAATGTCACCATCTGCTTGAATCATTAGGATTTAGCTATGATGACTCTTTGGAAAGATAGTGTCATTAAGCTGAACTAAAAATGATTAAGGTCAGTTGTTCGTGTGTACACAACTTGGCAGGGTCTGTGGAATTTCTGATACAAGGTCGGTGGGTTAATCACCAAGAATACAGATTACATGTTCATAGCCACAAGGTCTAGATGAGGATTTAGACAGAGATAAAATACCTACCCTGAAGCCTTTAAAATGCTGAGCGCTATCAGGAGGTAGACACACTTACCCATCAGACACTATGCCCTCTGCAATTTCACACACCAGCACAAACAAGAGGATAAAAGTCAGTATCCAGCGTAAATTGTGGCCAGGAAAATGAAGCCATGTGCTATGATGTATATGTACTTTAGAACTCTGACTTCCCCATCCTAAACAGAAAAAGAAAATTATAAAGAGCTTTCTTAACAACAGGAGTGACGTACAAAGCCCCTGCATGCAGAAAAGCACAGACGTAACAAACGAGCACACTGAAGCTGACACAACTGTGTTGTTAAACTCACACGTATTTGAATATTTTTCACAATTGTGTTCTCATTGCTTTACTTCATGTAGAATAAAATCAACCACACAGACAGGAGAGTCTTAAATTCCTACACTTTTAGCATCATACTATCCAGTAATTACATGCATTGAACATTTTTCAAAACTATTAACAGTTTAAATGAACAACAAATGAACATTTTGACAAATAACGCACAAACTCTACAATACATACGCTATTTCTTCTTCACTTCCAATACATGTAAGCAAATAATTTACGCCTTATCTTACAATTTTTTTTAAGTAACTCATTCTCTTGACCTAGATAAAAATCAGCATTACTGAGAAAAGCAGACAAACACAGATTACCCAAAGCAGTTCTTTAGCTAACCCCGTTTTACCACTTGTGCCGTTATTTCAGCACCGAACCTTTTGTGACCCACAGAAGTGAGTGTTAAACCCCGCCGCGGTGCCATGCCTATCTGGAGGACACACCATTCTGGGTAGAATGGCACTCAAAGGAGTGACAGCAGCATGTTTTAAACCAGCGGGCCACCTACCGGTAACCCCAGTTTGATGTTATCAAATAATACCCGCTGCAGATACGGCAAGAGTTCCAGCAGCCGGGCAGCCCTCCCAGCCATTCCCAGCGATGGCGAGGGCTGTCCGGCTGCTGGAACTCTGCAGCAATCGCAGAAAGTATTATTTAATAATTTAAGACTTACTTGCCAGGTTTCCTGGTTTTTAATAGCACGTTTATTTCTGCTTCCCGCGCTGCTAGTGAAAACCCGCAGGCAAATCCTGCGGTCTCCTCCAGCATCCATCGCTGCCCCCTCGGAAACCCCGACCGAGGGCAAGGGGCACGGCTGCCAGGAGCGGAGAGACGCCCGGGGCGCGGGTGGGGCGGGGCAGCCCCGGGAGAGGCGCTCCCCGGAGCATCCCGGGGCTTGCACCGCGTCCCGACACCCTTCGCAGCCTCCAGCCTCCCCGCACTGCTGCGCGGCACGGAGGGCACGGCCGGGCCGCGGACACAGCGAGGGCAGGCCAGGCGAGGAGGAGAGAACGCGACACGGGCGACACGGCAAAGCGGGGAGAACCCTCGGCACGACAGAGCGAGGCGGGGGGGGGCACGACAAGGCAAGAGCCGGGGAGCAGAAGGCGCAACTTGGGCGGGCAGGGCATTGGAGCCCCGCGGGCGCTCACCGATGAAGAGGATGGGGAAGGTGATGAAGAGGAGGAAGACGTGCGGCACCACGTTGAGCGCGTCCACGAAGCAGCCGTTGTTGAGCACGCCGTGGTCCACGTTGTAGGCGGTGGAGTTCCCCTCGTCGCCGCAGAAAGCCAGGGCCATGGCGGGACCCTGCGCGCAGCCGGGCGCAGCCTCCGCCGCCGCGCACATCCAGGCGGGGCTGCGCGGCAGCGGCTCTGCCCGCACCTGCGGAGAGCGGCGGCCGCCGGCCGGCCCCGGGCCCGCCCCCGGCCCGGACCCCGCCCCCGGGCCCGCCCCGGCGAGTTCCAGCCTCGCTTTATCCCGCAGAGACCCTCGGAGGCTGTGGGAGCGGGCTCCGCATCGCTCCCTGAACCAAAACGTTGCAGCCCTTGTCTCTGGCTCCGCTGAGGCAAACCCCAACAAAACCTCTAATCAAACACCTCCGCGCTGGGGGTAATCCTGGAAAGTAAAGCGCGATGTGCATCTGGAAACCCGCACCGGGCTCCCACCTCCCAGCACAGACAGAGTCAAAGCCTGAGGTTCAAATCCGCCTGGTTCAAATCTGCCTGGTCTGCAGCCATGAAACGCTCCACACTGAGATTCGTGGCCCAGCCCTTTACCTTGGAGCTCCTTTCGCTCCCTGTCACCCTTACCCATTGCTCAGCTGAGCATTTAATGCAGCTTGCCACATCCTACAAACAGGAATGCAAACAAATAATGTCCACAGATCCAGGCTTAAACTCTTCAAAAACTACAAACTGGCCAAAAGCCACTGAGGGAAATTACCCCAGAAATGAAAAATTTCCTTGTTCCTGCTTTAACGATGAAGCCATGGACGCTCAGCGTAACAGAGCATTCGATTTCTAGGAGGGACAACTCCACTAGTAGACCTGAACGTTACTTTTGTCACGCTGCTTTTACTGATCTTGATGTTGGACAGGAGGAAAGAAAAAGTAATTCTCTGCATGCAACATATTATTTCCCATATAGGGCGTTTTGGGGCTATGGCAGCGTGGTTATGAATAAAAATTTAAAGACAAAGCCCAAGCCAAATCCTCTGCATATGTATTTTCAAATGTTAAAGTTACACCCACACTAGAAAGACTATAATTATTTTAAGCTTTGGACAGAACCCAGCATTTGGCTGAGCTTCTGGTCAAGCTCATCTCTGCTATCCTAATAGTTATTTAATAAACAGTATGTGCAGTTTACATGCAAACAATTTAAAAATCATTTTAATTTTAGTATTTCCTGAGGCCCCAGGTAAAACCAGGGCTCTGTCTTACAGATGAACAAATAGCAGCAAGGGACTTTTGACAGTTTAGAGACTGAAATTATGGGGTAAGACTTGGAGAAGGAATTATCATCACCTTCCCTGTAGCCAGAGAACTAAACACAGAAATTAAGTTTGCCAAGGTCTCCAAAGGAATCCAGGAACTGAGCTCACATCTCCAACCTCTGCATGACCTCTGAACCTTGAGACCATCTTCCTCTACTAAAAGTTGTCAATCACAATATTTTAAAAATCGTATTTCTTAAATAGCATCACATCAGAAGACTCCCTGGTTTGGAATTTTAACTGTATCTTTTCAATAGTTTTCAAATGCAGCCAAGTTTACATAGTTAACATGGTGGTTTAAAATCAATGGTCTCAGCCCAGGTCCTACAACAGATGTGCACCCAACGTAGAGCTAGACCTGAGTCAGAAATATGTTGGCAACCCCAACGGAAAGGTGATGGATTAAATAGGGAAGAGTCCTGGATTACAATTAACTACTTAATGAAATCCTGGCAAAACCCTACGCTGACAGAAATAAAAACATTCGGTAAACTGAAACTGCTAATCTGAGCATTTTTAGCAGTGCACACACATGCACACACAAACTCTAACTCACCCTTCCAATAACAATGCCATGATTTTGTCCCTGCTGTAACAATGAAATCGAGAGTGCTGAATTTGGACTAGGACTGGGTTTGCTCACTAAAGCATCACTAAAGCATCAAATGGCAACCTCTTTTTCACTCGCAAATGGTGAAGGAGCTATTCTGTAACTTCACAAAACAATTTTAAGACAGAGTTTGATCCTTTTCTGAAAATCTTAGGTGTGACTGCCTGTCGTGTCAAAGGACTGAATCTACTTACTCAGGTTGTCTTTCCAAGTCCTGTGTCCAGTGGGCATTGGAGCAAGTCACAAAGAAATGTTTTTTTTTCCCCCTCAAAGTTGCATTGTTGTGAAGCTTTGTGAGAACAGAATTACTTCTCTTAAGTAAAGGCAAAAAACAACATGAAACCGACAGGCAGACAGCTATGTTTATCTGCATGTTGCAAATGCGACCTGATTTTTCACAAAAATCTCATTAGATCTTGTTTCCTTCACAACTATTTCCATATTTCAAGAAATCACTGTTCTACTTCCATCATTTCAGCATATATATTAGAAATGAGAAAGCAGTTTAGGACCCAGCAGCCACTAGCATATTCAATAGGTGACTGGAAATATTTTGAAAGCATTACGATTATTTGAAACTGAATTCCAGACAGACAAGGGCAATATTTTGAATTAAAGGAAAAATTGCTTTTTATTCTTGCCTTAGAACTTAAGTTTGTCTACAGGATTCAGGCAGTATTAGCATTTGCAGTAAAGTATTGACACTTCAGAATTTAAATCCTGATAATTGTTTGTAACGGATGGGAATATTCATTTATGTGGAAGTTTTCATTTTTCTTTTCTACCTTTGTAATTTGTTTCTTGCTCCTCTTACTCAGCTGCTTTGCACTGACCTCTCTTTCTCAGCAGTGCTGTGCAGGGGACATGGGCTACCCCTTAAAAATCATGGTTTGCTACTGTGGATCACTCTGCAGGTTTTTCCTTGTGTTTGCATCTAGAAACAAGATACAAAAGAAAAATAGATTTCTGCAAGTCCTGAACAGCCACAGCCCACATTCAAAATTAGACAATTTTATGCATCAAGCAGGAAAATTTAACTTTCCAGTGTATTTTAAAGTCATTAATGTGTCCAAGTATCAAGGAGAAATGTTAATCAGAAAAAAAAACCAACTAATAAAGCAAATCTTTATTGTGATTTAGAACTTGCTAAACAAGATGTACTGATCCTTAACTTTTACTTCCTATTAAATTCTGCTCTTGGAGGTAGAGAGAAAATGCAATTCACATGAATGAGAGGCAGCTCCCAATCCCTTTGAAAAGCACTTTGGGAAAGGTGGAGCATAAAAAAATTGGAGAAAATCACCTCCAGAAAGAATCTGTTGTTTTACTCTCGCGGAACAAAGAACTCCATTCTATCATTTCATGGAAGAGACAATTTGACAAAGCAAGTGAAATTTCTTTGTAAAAATTGTCTAAGCTATTACTATTAAAAATAGTGCAATAAGCATAATAGTGCAGAGGTTCACAGAAATGTCTGTTTTTCACAAAATTAAACTTATTAATTTTTAATTGTGGTACCTCATTAAAAATGAAGAGAGAACTTATGAGTAAGCAGATCTATCTTAGAGCAGCAACAAAATACAGCTCTTTGTTGGACAATGATCTTTAGGCAAATATTCAGACAAGCTGTTCTAATCTAAACCACTTATTTTTAAGTGTGTGCCACAAGGTTCCATTGAAACTAATAAACAAACTCTTCTGCACCCATGTTACATCACCAAAACCAGGGGCACACATATAATTGATTCAAATATTCAGCTTGTTTCCCATATTTTACACAGCAAGAATGGTTAGCAGTGCTTCTCTCCAGGTGATCTTCACAGAACGCCACTCTGCTTTCCCTGTGACTGAGGAGGCCACGCTGCGTTATTGTAGGGCTTCAGTACTCTTCAGCCATCTTGTGGCTGCAGCTACACGCATGACCTCTCTATCATTAAGTCTTTTTATGAAGAACAGTTTCCAACACGCAGCATAGCATTCAGGCAGTCAGATGTGCTCTGAAAAAGGTCCTCAGCTGAACGCTACCTTCCAAGTTCAATACAGCTGACCTGGAATACCACATAGCACTTGGAACCTGGGGTAAAACCTCGCCCTTCTCTTCACTCACTCTCCTATGCAGTGTTTAACAAACACCCATGCATTCGGTGATACCTGGCAAAACCTGGCACAGTGAGCCAACTGAAGGGCTGCAGGCTAGTTCCCTTAGTAGCCTGACCTAAGGATACAACTGATGCTCCACTGCCCTCCTGCATCACCAGGATTCTTCAAAATAAGGACAATGTTCTCCTGGTACAATGCTTTCCTCAAGTGACAGTACTCTGCATCTTGCTGTCCCTGGGCAGAGGGGTTACTATCATACTCATCAATTCTCTCTCCTCTGAGCATCCACTTCTCATTCCAAAAGAAGAGCCAGCTTTTCAGTAACAGGTTTGCTTTTCCTCTTACCTGCCCACTTATTTCCTCCACCTACAGCTCCAATTCAGCCTGTAAGTGTTTTGGAAGGTAGTTTATTACCCCAGCTTCAGTTAGCTTGGTTGGTGCTCAACACTTGAAATTATGTTAGATTGAGCTGAGAAATGCTGAGGCAATCAAAGCCACAGTAATTTTTGAAAAATCAGGCTCAGACCAACTTTCTATTCACTCCTGACTATCCTTGTACATAGATGTACTCTGACAGTCCCTGCATGATCTCACTGATTATATCGTATCTTACTTTTATTTTTCAGCATTTAAATGGTTGATCTTTTGAGTACTCCCTGTGTAGTACTTGTAGTACAAGTGTTGTGTTTTCCTCAGGAGAGTAAGTTGAGTGCTGAGGACTAACTCATGCCAATAAACAACTCGCGTGCTGGCTCCAGTGTGGTATTCTTCAGCAAATGTTATTTTAGTTACTGATTCAGTTAAGTGCCGTTATGATAATTGCCTTGTATAGGGACTTTTGTATATAAAAGATTATTTTGCCTGTTTATACTACAAGAATCACACGCACTAACAAATAAACACATAACCAGCACTAATTTCTAAAAGATAACAGAGCTAAAAGTCACTGGCCTTTCTAGGAACTCTTCCAAAAAAACTGTTGTTAAAAATTAATAGAAGCAACATGAAGCCACCATCTTTCAATAGAAAACAGTTTCCTGTTCAGGCACACTAGAGAGCTGTAGTTAGTTGATTTGTTTATTCACCACCTGGGAATTTTTCCAAGGCTATCTTCCTTTTATCCGATGGGCAAAATTGACACAACCATTACAGAGAAACTTAAAGCTATCAATTCAGACTTGGGCTTAGAATATATTTTTCTCATGCTGCTATTTGGCAAAATTATGCAAAAATTTAACAGAAAGGGTGCTGCGTTTAATGTTTCTTGTATTGATTTTTAATAGATTGCAATGTGACATTTATTCTAGCTTTTAAAATAAAACAACAACAAAAATCACATAGTGGATTCATTAAAAAAAAAAAAAAAAAAGAGATTTGTGTGCACAAAACCCTCGATGCAGTATAGCCAAGACTGTATATTCCCTGTTGTGATTTATCATATAACTAATTAATTGTCAAAAGCCTATTTCAGAAGGCTTTCCACTTGAGCTCAGCCTGCATGCAGACTACATTTGGGATTTTCAGAGGCTCAAGGGACATAAGAAAAAAAAATCAATGCCCATATAAAATACAAAGAAAATTAATTTACTAACTTTATACTTTGTAATTTATCTCCTAGCCAGTGGGAATTTGCTTTCCAATTGTTTTTTATTTTTTCTGTGACAATTTTAACTTGAATCTCATTATCTCTTGGAGTAGTACAGGGGTGTTTGTGCACAGTAAAGCATCATACCTGCATTTGTAGGTATGGAAGCTTTCCAAGAAATAACCATAGTCTGTGACAGTGTTAGCTGGCAGCAGTAAATCCTGAATGCCCTCAACTGCAGCAGATGAAGCCTCAGCCTTCAAACCAGCCAGAGTTCCTCTACTCTGCACAGGGATTCTTCACACCATCAGTGTTTAGGAGGAATCAAGTAGCTTTTGTAAAAGGGAAAAAAGATAGCTTCACAACTCTCTCCAGTAACAAAACTTGGCATCAATCCTGCTATAGAGGGCAAATAATATATTTTTTTTAAAGTGTCCATAGATCCTGCTCACAAACTTACTAGAATAAATACGACAAACTGAATACAAAACCCCCAAATCAGTGTGCACTATTAAAAAAAACCCCTTAAACTGGGCAAAATAAAGCAGCATCAAGGGGTCACATGAAATTACTATTCTTGGCCAAAGAGAAAAAAATTCTATAAGCAACTGCCCAGCACGTAACACTGTGGCAGCCTTGTTAGTACACAGAAAACTGGCTTCGCTGGGACAGGCCAGGCTGCCAGTTCCTGCTCAACAAATAGCTCGTCCTTAGGAGTTAGGGAGGCAGAGTCTCTTTTAATGTCAAAGAAACCTCAGCTGTTCAAGCTAACACCACAGGTACTTCATGATGAGAATAACATGGAGGACTTACCTCAGGGAATGATCCTGCCCTGATATTTTGAACTCTTACTCCACTCTTACAACTAAAAATTCCTTAAGGGAGTGAAATAAGGGGTGGGTGGATATTCAGTAGTGAATATTCAGGTTAGTTGTAATGTTACAGAGTGCATTTACAAGTTGCTTTTTTCTGAGTGAATAATAGAAACAAGTTTTTTTTACAGCTACAGCTGTAAACCCTCTAAACTTTACATGTAGAGAATGGGTTGAAAATAATGAAGATATTCATTTCCAGCCAGCATTTAAAATAAAATACTATAGCTAATCTTATTCCTATGTAGGATTGCTTTCCCTGTTAAATATCTTGAGAAAAAGATTTACATGTGGGATCATGTTTACGATGTATGAGGAGTGTGATGCTGAGTGGCACCTATGTGCACTATTACCATACAAATGGCAGCAAACAACTTTAGGCATCCACTTCACTGCAGGATGTAGAGCAGTTGCAGATCCATCTAGAAAAACTGCTCTCAGGAAGGTAGGAGCTATTGGTAGAATCATGTGCCCAAACATGAAAAATCACATTCTAATTGAAAAAAAAATTTCAATAAGCTGTTCTGGTAAAAAATAAAGAAGTTGGAAAAGTTGTTTTTTTCTGACAATAGTTATAAAAAGAATAATCTCTTTTTCTTCAAAAGTAATTCTCCCCTTCAGCACATGTATTAAAGTTTTGCTGACTGGTAGTAACACAAGGCTAAAGATAATGCTTTGTGTTGCACATCTCTTTTTTAAAAGAAGAGCCCTATTCTTCTGCTGTAGAAAATATTCTGAAAAAAAAAAATCCATTTTCTCGAAGTCGAATGTTTTTGTAACAGCATATGTTCCACTGCTTCACTCTACAGCAGTACTTAAGAAAACAGTCTCAACTCGTGAGTACAACAGTCAATTTGTGGTGTGCTAAAACTGTGAAAGAACTTCAAAGTTGCACACAACTGTGATTGATAAAGCTAAAATCATGCAATGAGAATTGACAAGTAATATGAATGAACATTGTGTTTGGTTTTGTAATTTGTAGAATAAAAAGCCTATAAGACCAGTTTGTAAAACGTAGTAAAGAGAAATGCCTTATTTTACAGGAATTAGTTTGTAGGAAATAGTTTGCAGTCTCCTTAGTAGGAGACTGATGTTGTAATACAGTCGTAGGTACTTCGCAGCCTAAGTCCATGGCCCTAAAGTAGGAACCTCAGCAGCCATGTGCAGGCGCACACACACTGTCTGCCCACTCGATACCACAACATGGACATGTCAGGACCACCTATGCACTGTGCAATTCCTAGACTCTATGATCTTCCATCCTACATGGAATTATTCCTGATTCGTCTCTGTTTCCCATGGTTTTAGGTAGCTTGTGTCCAAGTGCTTTCCCCATGCTATATTTGACTTCTGTGATAAGAAGGCAATACGAGCTAGTGGAAACTTTCTGCACGTCTGCATTTCAGCAGTCCGAATGTGAAGGGGGATGTCAAGCACTGAGACGTGGAAGTTTTTCACGTACACTCATCTGCTGTCTGTTTTTCATCTCCAGTGTAACAGCAACGCAGTGGAGACAACAACCACCACATCCAGCTGGAGAGCACTGACAAGTGATGATTTTCTCACATGTGCCAGGGATACATCTTCAGCACACGCTCTAAGTAACTGGGCAGAAAAAGTAAGATTGCTTTCTATATATTCCCAATCCTGAAACTGGCCAAGGCTTCTGCAACAAATGCTGGGAATGCTCTGAACATGGCTGACTATACTGGTCATTGCCCCGTGATTAAGAGACTACATCAGTGAAAAAATAATAGTTGAGGTTTAATCCTGAGGTGTAATCTGCTTTCTAAGAAAACGGTGACATGCCTCATATAAAAGCCACTTGCATCGTCCTAGTGGAAAAAAGGGTAAAGCATTTGTCCCTTTTGTCCTTTATAAATCTAGCTGCTTTTCTCCTTATATTTACCATGGTATTTTAAATGTATCTGTTAATGTACATAGGGGTTTAAATATACCACTAGAAAATGCAGTGCTGGGTAATTTGATAATTGGGAAGGTAGGTAAGTGATGAAGTTTTTCAATAACAGAAAAAAAGTCTCCACATCTGTTTGTCTGGCTAGAGATACAGAAATGTGAATATTGATGTATTTTGAAGAAAAACACACAGCTTTCCTGAAGCAGTATAATCTAGAACAAATTGTTACATATAAGCCAGGCAACTTAAGACACTCAAATAACTTTTCCCTGTGAACAATCCAAACACAAAATATCCCACCCTCGCACGTTTTAGTCTGTCCTATGAGTGTTAACACGAATTTGTTGCAATCACATTCTCTACTCCAGGAAGCCATGTTATAAACTATGTGGTACCCACCTGTTAACACTGAAATCACTGAGGAGAAATTTATATAAGTTGGAGAATACACTCGTTTCTGTTGTCCTTCTCTCATTCTGGACTTTGTGTCTTGATCATGTGCATGATTTGTAGACCACTGCATGCCACATGCACTGATGTATGAGATTTGTGACCCCTGGTGAAGAAAAAGCAACCTGGAGTCAGGAGCACAATGGACACACCTCAATCATCTCAATCACTCCTATTCTCTCAAACAGCTGCAATCTTTGTGTGAATGGTTTTAAATCTCGTGTAAGTGACTGCTCTGAACTGGAATTCCCTCACTCAGCTTGACAAACTCTTCAGTTTTTGATTCCTGCTATTCATGTCACTCCTTTGCACCAAGATGGAGCTGCCTGATTTTCACTAAACATCAGTACACACTTTCTGCTGGCCTGCCAGGTTGATGCTTCACATTCAAAGATCTGCTTCATCACAATTCTTTGTGATTAATCAAAATAATAGAATGATTTGGGTTGGAAACATAGATCTCTCCTCTTTTTACCCAGTCTGTCCTTCCTTGCTGTTGGAATTGTGGCTAATCAAAAACTGCTCCTGGGTCTCTCTCTTAAAATTCTGGTTTTATGCTGGGAGAAAGAAGAAGGGGAACAAAAAAGCCATTGTTACTTGGAAAATTATCATCTCCTCAGTTTCAAAGGATAACCCTGAAAAGCTATTTCATCCTGTCAGGGAAATACTTATCACAAGATCTTAATCAGAGCTTAGCTTTGTGCCCAGTGGTTCTAAATGAATGTTTTCTATCTAGTCCTATTTGCACTCTCCCTGTTAAGTGGCATTAACCCTCAAAAGCCTCAAGCTGTTGTCAGTATGAACACTGGGTCTCAGTCCCCCTCTTTCCAAAGTGCCCAGAAGTGCTTTGGGGAAAGGCAGATGGAAAAGAATAAAAACTCAGAGAAAAATAATTTCAAACTTTTTTTTTTTTGGGGTGGAGGGAACAGGAGGTGTGCTGCGGTAGCTTTACATAACGAGTAACTGTTAGCAACTTTCCCTCTCACTTCCCCATTGTTTACAAAAGTCCATGTCCTCAGAAAAGCTGTCTGATTTCTATCTTTGTTTATGTTGGGAGGGTCTCAGTCTCTCTCTCTCTCTCAGACTTTCTGTTAAGCACCATATAAACAAAGTCTGTTATAGCTATTGAAGACTAATGAGTTCTACTGATGTCTGGAAGACAAATGGTGAGAAAGATAAGAGGAGAACAAGCTAAGAAAATGGGCAGTGGGGGGCTAGCAGGAGGAATAACCTTTAAAGATTGAGAAAATGAAGAGGAACTGAAATACAATATAAATACTAGAACTTCAGCTTTAAGAACTTTCCATAATAAGCATCTCCAGAGCTAAGGCATCCTTTGCCTTCAGATTTTTACTTCAGGCCCCAATCCAGCAAAGTACTTAACCCTGAATAGTATTACTGAACTCAACCTATGTCAATGGGGTTGGCTCATACGCTTAAATTTAAGCATGTACTTAAGTGCTTTGCTGGATCAGAGCCTTGCTTATTCTAGTCTGTGGTTACCTTTTAAGTGGGAAGTATCTACCAAGCACAATTACCTTTCAGAGGTGTAGGGGATATCCATTGCTAATCATACAGCAGGTCTTGTGATACTGGATGAAGCAGCCATCTGCAGCACATGGGACTCCACATTCTTTCCTTGTAGACAAATGGTCTGAGTTGAACACCAGCCATTCAGACTTGAAGTATCCAAGAGCTGCCAGTCTGCAACATACTTCTTTAAACTAATTCCTTAAGAATTCCTTCCAGTGGTCACTACACCAAGAGTTTATCACCTTCATTGGACATTATCATACACACCCTCCAGAATCACAGTCCAGAGAATAGTTTTTTCCTTACTTGATCCTCTGAAAGCTGAATGTGCTTCACATTTCAAGAAGCTCCTTTCTAGAGAACAGAAATCTTACAGATTGTTTTTCTCGTGTCTGTCTCCACCACCTCGTTCATCTTAGATGCTTTCAGTGAAGATCAAAAATAGCCCAAGTTACCTTGTAAATATAGGTAGACCCTGAGCCCCATCGAAATGCTGCACTATTGTCTGTTTCCTTCAATAACACAGCAAATGCAGATCTAGTAATAGAGGAAGAAGTATTCCAGCAGAGGCCCCCAGTATTCCAACAGAGGCAAACTTGGAAGGAAAGAAAGCATCCCATTCAATCTCCATGAAAACAGTTTGCATTACTTTTGAGCAGCCCACCAGAAGCCTCCTCAGATTCCAGGTCTGCAAGAAGGGAATTCTGGAATCTGCTGCAGAAATTTCTGAAGGTCGTAAAACAGAAAACCCCTGAGAATAAGGACAATGGCAAAAGCTAAAATGGGCAGGTGGGCAAAAAAACCTGGAGATCAAACTCAGTATCAGGATCAAGTACTTATTGTCAATTTATGATAAGCTAATAAAAGAATTTAGACTGATCTGATATATAACCCATGTAAGATGCTGGCTTTTCTACATTAGATCTGGTTCTTAGATGGTATAAAGGGGACAGTTTGTTCACATCAGCACAGATCCCAGGGGGACATTTCAGTGAAAGGTGGCTAATAATTCCACAGCAACTACCGAGTCTGACTCTGCTTCATCAAAGTCCACACAGAGATAAAGCACATGGAATGTATCAGCTACTGTGTACCAAAGTCCTTACAACCAGATACACACCCTTTGACGTGAAACCATGGTTTTCAGTCCCATTTTTAAGATAAGAGGGTTTATAACAACTTATTTATATTCAGAGGTTCTCTCACATTTGTGAACTGCTGAGGTTATTTGTACACGTGTGCTACTCAAATTAAATTGATTTTTTTAAAATGTTATTGGTGTGTGTACGCATATACAGCACTCCATTATATATACAAATGTGAACAGAGCATCTTTTAAAAATCATAACTTCCTTGAAGCGTACTTACAAGTCTTAAAAGATGCCATGGCGGTATAAATAATGGCTAAATTATGAGTTCTTAAAGTAGTAGAATGGCAGCAATAAATAGATCAAAGTCTTCCCTATGGTAATACCCATAAAAGTTACAAACAACGGTATTTCCTACTCTGTAACATGTTATGGTTCTGATCCATAAGGCTTACATATTTTTTGCCTGCACACAGGCACGCAGAGGCTCACAGAGCAGATGTCAAAGTCACAAGTCTCTAATGTAATTCATGCTTCAGTTCAGCAACTGTGGGGGTATGCTGAAGACAACGCTGTGACTAACACGGCCAAGAATTCCTGAGAGAATAAGAATGATTGTTAACAGTTCTGAGAAACTCTTCCTCTGGGTTATTATCCCATAGAGAGAGACAGTGGGGTTTAGTGGTCTTAACCAAACAAACAGCTCTGAGAAACTAGGCATAATCCCTCTGAGATTACAGCAAATGGAAAATGAAAAACCATCTTCTGTTAAAAGCAGTTTGAAACGCTCATGATACTGTCAGTGAAGTACTTGGACTTCTTCCTGCTTTGTGCATCAGGTCAGAGTTTCCACACTCCCACAGGAAACTTAAGTATTGGCTGAAAAAGAGAAAGTCCCACGTAGCCTTCGTGTTACCTTCTTCCAGCTGGCTTGACTGAACAGGGGCGAGCCTTAGGCACATGCAGTGACTACTGCAGCCACCAGGAAGCAATGCAGTAGCAACTCAAAGGGGCACGCTTGTGGAAATGATTTACATCTAGGACACTGCTCACACACACTAACGCAACTGAAAGGGAAGTTGCTTGAAAACTATTTCCTTGTAGTATTCTCCAGCTTCTTGAGATATCTGGAAAATGAAAGACATGATCCAGTCCCAGGGCACTGAATGCCAGAAATAAAGTAAAAATCTACCTGATTAATGGCTTGAGATCTTTTTAAGATTTCAGAAGTGGCAGCCTTCTTTTCTTCTAACACCACCTCCTTACACTGCTTCCAGCAACTCTGCCACCCTAACACAGGTTAAACACTTTCTTATATAGATGAAGTAATGAGCAGTAACTATTTCCTCCACCACCTCTCACGCATTTTAAGCGGTATCCAAGCTAATCAAGTTAACAGGGTAGATGGAGAGAAGAAAGATAGTTTCATAAGAAGCAAGGCTACAACTCAACTGTTGGTACTCCCACAGATTTCCCAGCTCAGCCCTCTGTGCTCCTTTTGTCAAAAAATTAACATCAGTAAAAATGTTTCTAACATCTAACATTTACTTTTTCCATGTTATGTTTCTTAATGTGCTGAGACAGTGATGAGCACAATCAAGCACTGGTTGCAGGCTAACATGCATTACCGTGGCTCTCTATGTGCTGGTACATAGCATCAGAGCTTCCCTTAAGAGAACATTTGATAGCATCACTCATCTGTCTGCATTGTCATACAGTCCAGATGGTTGCAGTACGTAGGAACTGGGAACCAGAGCAGCAGGAGGAATACATCCTGATGCAATTTTCCCTCCTCTGGTGCTAATCTTGATGCATTTAGATTAGTCTGTTGGTTAGGGAGTCTACAATTATGGGTAGGTGCACCCAAAGACCTAGCAGACAAAATAAACCCATGCAGCTGCACTCAGCAGCTTGCCAACTATCAAATGACCAGACTTGCCCACAAAAACCTCAGTAAAAGATTACTGCAGCTCAGCTGAGTGACAATACCTTTTGTGCAGAGTGAATCATCTTCAGAATTCCACAAGGGTGGCACTCCGTTGCAAACGGGTCTTTTATTCAAGATCAACTCAGAAATCTGTGCACTTCAGAAGATAAACTACTGCTATGATGCATAAACCCAGAGACAGAGGAAACAAGACTTCTTCCATTTGGCAAATGCAATTTTATTTCTGGATTAGTTGTAAGAGTTAAAAATTTAAACATTCTAACACAGGTACCCTGCAGACACATTAACTGGCATACTGGAGCAATACTGCAAATGAAGAAAGTCAACATAATTAATTATTTCCGTGTAAGTACAGAGTTCTCAGGAACATAACTGTTATTTTTCCGTGTTAAAGAAAGGAGGGTTTGCACACCTGCAAAATGCAAGACTTCAGTAGGAATTTGACATGCCAAAGAACTATAAAGTGGCTTTCATTAGTCCAGGTAGGAAAAAATCTAAACACAGTATGAATTGTGCCAATAAATTGGCAGATACAAGGAGGAAAGACAATGACATTTCTAAGGAGACATCTTGGTAATATAAAGAAATTACTAAGTCTACAAGCATCATCATACTTATTTAAAGCCAGGTTAGTATAGATTTTATGGTCTTGAAGAATTTACTTAAACAGAAGAGACACAGTCACCAAGAGCAAAATGTTACCTAGTGACTTCCCGCACGGTTTAGTCACATATAGAGCCTCACTGAGAACAGAGCACATAACGGCAGACTGTGAATCACACCCAGATTTTCCACCCATGACTGAGGGAGTGATTTCTGTGACCAATACAGATACTTGGTATTATAACTGTGACGTAGAGAAGATTCTTTATAGCCTCACCAAAACCATTCCTTATAATGCTAGCACGCCTGGTATTCCCAGTTCTTCCACCAGGATTTTTATACTCAAAACAACTCACAACTGAGCAACAGAAATGGACGTTAAAAGAGCTACAAGAATATGAGTGAGAACAGACATTACCTATATACATTCCCATTTCCCCAAGGAAAAATCACTATGTGTGGCATAAAAATATAACCCTTTTTGCACCCAAACGGGCCTGTGAACATATAATCAGAAGTGTTACATGTGGGAACAGACATCTGCGTTCTATCTTTGTTTGTCATTTTGATGTATCTATTTCCAGGCAAACTGGAAGAAAATTTTCAGAATTTGGCCCCATTCAATACTGAAAAACAGATGGAGTTCTCACAGACAAAGCCATGCTCACTGGCAGTCCTTCTCAATGATACAGCAAAAATGTCTTGCTGTATGTCTATAGAATGATTTGAAATTAATGAACTTGAAGAATATGAAGTCTCTAATTTACAGGACTGATTTCTCACATTTATTGTTACTGATTTCCTATTAATTTATAGAGCAGCAGGTTTCTGCATGGGAAAGACTTAATTTCTCCAGTGTAGCCTTCTTTAAAAAAATGTCCTGCAGAAAAAAAAAGGGAAAAGATAGTGAAACAGATGCTGTTAGCTGTCGTGCAGTTTTTAATCTTCCTGGTAAGCACAATTATATATAACTGGTCTCAGCTGAGTCATTCTAAATGATTTGTATTTTAAGTAATAATTGAGAAGACCACAAGTACCCACATGCAACAAGAAATTTTACTTCAGTTCTTCCAGAGATCTACGACTGTATTAACAGTAATTACAGCACAGAGAAACCATACACAGTAAACTGAATTTGTGACACAAGGATAACTTTGGGGCAAACCGATCATATAGTGACAAACTAACACAGGCAAACTTCACTGAAAACCAAACAGTTATGAATACTTGCTTACAGACACACTGCCGTATAATACAAATGGAAACTTGTTCTTTGGACAAGCCTTAACAAGGAAGTAATTTGTAGTTACTTATATACTTGAGAATTCACAAAGCCACAGCAGTGGTCCACAGATAAGGGAAAAAAAAAAACCCTAGTTTAATCCTACTTCTTTAGGCAGGGCCTATTTATTTTATAGTCTGGCAGATGATAAACCAATTCTGCAGAGGACGTCTAAGGAACATCATGAAGTAGAAACTAAATACTTGTATTTCAACAGGACAGGCATGGCAAAAGCCCAAAGAACACTCCAGCACGCCAGGAACAACAGCACGCATGGCAGGCAATGCACAGGCAGGCACATGCTGAAGAAATAACGCAGCCTCACAATGGACAGTCATGTTAACCCAGGTCTGGCTATTCACCATGAGGGAACACTGCAGTGGCTACAGCTGCAGGAGATACCCTTGTCTGTACACAGGTGCACTGCCTTCAAAAACCTTTCTGTGTGTGTTGGGACTGACTGTTGATGAGGGAATAGTAGGGCTAAATATATAGGATACGAAAACAAAAATAATAGTGATAGTTATTTCTTTGCTTGTTAGTCTACATACATATATTAAACACAACTTTACAGCAATCTTCAGCTGGTGTTAGCCAGTAAAACGACACTGATTTACAGCACTATTCTACTATTCTACTTAGAACAAGAGTCTGGGTTAACGGTGACTAGAAATCTTTCCTCCGTCATTTCACTTGGTAGTAAGAATATATTAAAATCTTTTCCTTCAGTCAATGTAGAAAACATTGGTCTTGCTTTTTAAAATTGTTTGTTCTAAGTAAAGCAAGTTGTATTGACTTGATAGCACTATCACAGTGAAAGTATGAGTGTGTAGTCATGTACAACCAATTCCGAGAATCACCATTCTGAAAAGTCTTAAGAACCACTGCTGTAATGCACGACAGCTACTTATAACTATCAAATTAGCAACCATGTGATGCAGAAGATTATTTAGTCCACAAGAAGTAATACATCTGATTAAAAAAGCAAACTGTACAGACTGTTGTCACTAGACTTTTAATCCCCATTGAAAGAAAGTTTACGCACTTACAGTTCATCATCATATTCCTTTGGAGGCGATGCTGCAATGACTAAGTCAATCCAATCCTGAAAAAGAAATGCACAGACAAATGTGCTGCTAATACTGCTTTCAAAGGTGGTTAGTGAACCACCACGGAGTATCTGATAGAGAATCAGGAAAGTGATCTACTCCTGGAAAATGACAGGGCGCAGCAGAAAGATCTCTATTAAAAGAGCTCTATAGGAAGACCATTTAAAGGTTGAGCTGTTTGCTTTGTATCTTGAAATTAAAGAAAAATCTGCTGGTCTTCCAACAAACTTTTAAAAATAATTTTTCTAAGAATCATCCTGTACTTGGTCATCTCAGTAATTAATACAGTTCTTGCTGAGAAAACACTCACTATAGCTGAACTGCAGTGTTATTGGTACACAGAGAAATCAAAGATAAGATAAACTATTCTCATAAAATTCCAGTCAGCTTGCAAATAAATTTCAATATCAAAGAGAGGTTCTACGGATAAACGTACTATAAACACTCAGAATGTCATGTGTTTAAATACCAATCCCAACATGGGGCTAAATGCCATGAACTTTCAAAGTAACTCACATGCATGATTTTCAGCAATGTCCCGACCTTCTGTAGATTTCAGCTCACTTTGGTAGCACGTGGCATATCTGTTACTTTCAGTACTTGCAACCTTATTTGTGTTTATGTGACAGTGTCATGAAAGCAAAGTATACCTCATATGAGTGTTAGAAGTAGAACAAAGTAGTCGTCCAGGGTACTTACCCCACCCATGGTCCAAGCTTTTGCTAGAGTCGCCTGCGCTTCTGCCAGCCTGCTGTCAATTAATATCTTGCCATTTACAGCAAGTATTTCATCCCCTTTCACTATGCCTCCTGGTGAAGACCAATAAGGTATACATACATGTGAACAAAAACCAAAATTCTGTGAGTCTTTTCTGTCCCATATTTATGCAACACTGAGTATAAAAGTGTTTTACAAAACAAATGACTATCAAAAATAGCATTAAGAACAAAACCAAGCAGTGTAGTGTAGCTGTGGTTAGGTAACGGCTTTTCCACATGGAAGTACTTGTCATTGCTTGGAAATTATGAAATAATGGAGGCCAGAACCTGCTTTCCTTCACTAACAGAATACAGCAGAGAATCAAGTATTGGTGGTTTTTTTGGTTGGGTGTTTATGTTTTGATTGTTTTTGTTGTTGTTTGTGTGTGGGGTTTTTTGTTTGTTTTGCTTTTTAAGTATCAGATGGGAGAAGGGGAGTCCTTATTAAGAGGACAGCTCTACACTTTCAGGTCACATTATTGAAAATCCTGTAATAATGAATTATAAACACTATTTATAAATTTTACATAATTAAGAAGCACTCTCCAAACCACGAGCCTCTCTCTAAGCTGTCCTTATTGCTGAGACAGAACTTGGTTGCCATGGCCAATCTAAGTGTGCCTCTCTGTACTGGGCATAGCTATGAAGTCAGCCAACAACGCTCAGCCAGCGTAAGGAGCCACTTCACAGCAGCATTCAAATTCCCCACTGGCACTCACCATGTTTGTCTGCAGCACCACCCTCATAGATGGCAGACACGACTATCTTGCCAATTGGAGAATCAATTCCTCCTTCGACTGCAAGGTCTAGTGATCCTTCCTATTAAAAAAGTGTTTTAGTCCAGAAAAAGTTGTTAATTTTTGCCATCAATAGGAGCTTCAACTTTCCTTCTTTGTGGGACTGTACATGAAATGCTTGCATGAAACCTTTAAATATCAATCAAATAATATACTATTTACCTTTTTAATTCGTAACAGCCGTACATCTTTTCCCATAATCTGCTCTGGGGTAAACTGTGAAAAGATTTGAAGATTAGTCATTTGCACTTGGAAACACAAAATAATTAGGCTGATCTATGTAGTTTATGGGGAATAGGGACCTTTCCCTTCTCCAAAATAGAGGAAGATCAGAACACCGGTGACCTTTTCCTGTAAGAAATACGTTCTTCAACATAACTGGAAAACACAAATACACAAGCCCTAGCGAAACAACAAGCAAGAATCTTGGGGGGGGGGGGGGGGGGGGGGGGGGGGGGGGGGGGG
>JAVSBS010022412.1:12857-38108 GCA_033124195.1 Coracias cyanogaster | reverse complement strand
CAGGCAGGTAGACCAACCAGGTTACCTAGATATTTCTAATCACTGGAGGAAAAAGCAGGCAGGCAACTTCTTCCTCTTTTAGGATAGGATTAATCACCTTTAGAGATACTCTTTCTCTCACAAGTAGTTTGGACTAGACATTTAAAATGAGCTGAGATTTATCCCACTTTTAATCTTCATACACTTCAATTTTCCCCATACATGTAAAATGAGCATAATGATATTTTGTTTCCCTTTTGAAAAGACTAAAGTATGCAGCATTAAAATACTGGAAAAACAGGGTGACAGAAGTACCACAGACCCATAAAAGATGGGAATGCCTGTCAGAATAAAAATCCAAAGTCTTTAACTTCAGTCATAGTATTTTGCTAAACTCAATTCTAGCACTCTTTAAAATCAACTTCAATCAGATTACTACCCTGTTTTCCATCTGGTTGGTTTCCTATTAGTCAGTTAGAGACCACTGCTTGGCACTAAATTGTTGAGAAGAAAATGAAAGACCTGTTATAAATAAATGTTAGTCAACATTCAGGCATTGAGAAGTCTGATTCAGTATAGCCACGTACAGTGTCTATGAATGAACTTAGTTTTAAGAGCAACAGGTGCCTATCACTGAAAATCTGACTCCTTTATTATAAACTATAAAGAAGACATGCCAGTTTTGAGTTTCTGCCCTTGGGTTGGAAGGAAGTTATGTAATTAATTTTTCAGCAATAGGCAACAAATGAAACCAGAGGAAATTTCAAGCCAAGTTTTCAGCCAAGTCTATCAAAATGAACTGGCATGTTGGTGATTTCTAGCAGGAAGACAACTTCAGTGCAGCAGCCTGTGAACTGAAATTGCAAAAGCCTGGGTTTTTTTTTTTTAACAGAAGTCCTGTGGACTTTGATATTCTTTGAGTTTTGCATTGCTTAAATTCACAATGCAAAGCTTTCAAGTCAATTTTGCCTGTTTTTCTCACTGGGGGAATTCTTCTTTCTGTCAGAGAGCTGCACTAAAGACTGCTATATCTCTTGTGGATAGAAAATCTCTTCTGAACAGCAGGTTCATCAAGGTAGCTGTATTAGAGAAAGATTCAAGGGTAAATGCAGGCTAGTACCCATCTTTATCACTGAGGACCATGTAGGTGTGATGGTCAGTAGTCAGTTTTACTCCAGCACAGAATGACTTGGGTAAATATCAGGTTTAGGATGGCTGGAATATTTTCTGTCCAAGACTATCCACTATTTTTTTTTTTCTGTGAAAAGGTGTCAACCAAGGCTGAGGTGTTTATTCAGTCATGACACAAGTCCATGACTTCAAGAGATCCCACAGAAGAGGTAGCCCTTTCAAATGCAAGCTGAAAAATTTCAAACCTGTGCTCTGAATACAACAGAATTTGTGGTTTATGATTTTTACCTATATATAGTAGATAAGTTTATCTTTTTTACTTTCCCCTTACATGCATATGCTCATATCCAGGGCATATTTTTAAAGAAACATCAGGTTTGAGCCTCTTCAGAGCACACTGGAAGGTGCTTGGACATGTCATTATTTCAATTGCTCTTAAGTTGCTTTGGTTTTCAGGTAATCTTCATTTTATTCTTACTATGATACCATTTCTTTCCTGTTCAGGATCGATTCCACAATATTCCTGTTTTCTATGGGAATTATATAATGGTGTGAGGCTTACTAACATGCATCTTCCAAATTATTTCCCTTATAACAATTTAAACTCTAAATTTTCCAAATCCTGTGAATCATTTATAGTTTCAAAGTTGCCAACACCTTTCTGTGACTAGGCAGTTGATTTCTCCAGTAAGTAGAAGGCAATATGATTATGGTTTTAATTCTCTGCAGTAGTGTTCATATAGTTCAAAAGGTTGGAACTGCATTCATGGTTACCACATCTCAGTTTCCAACAAGGAAGGTTCTATTTCAGAAAAGGAAAACCAGTGTTGGAAGAGATTTATAAAATGACACTTTTACACTGAAGTATCACTACCTGGTGCAAATTGTACTTCCTGCTCTGGTCTCTCACTTATAACAGCTCGGATCCCTTTAGGAATGTGTTAAATGTGGTCTCATACACATATTTTAATTTGTCCTTCAAATTGTGTGAAGAATAACAGCTCTCAGAACACTGGGGTTGATTCATTAGGTGGATTATCCTTTTTCTATAAACAAGAATAAAGAGGATGTGAATAAGCTTTAAATTACCTGAGGCAGAAGATGATATTTCCATATGCATGTATTCCCTCATAATAACTTTCTGCTTCATACTAACCCAGCAGCTGGAATAAAACTTATTAGAACAAACTGTGGTCTCCTAGGAACCTTCAGCTTCTCAAGTCAATGGATTAATGTTATATAAATAGCTTAATATTCTTATTTAGTCAGTTTGTCCATATCAGTTTTCCGTACAGCATCATTTCTGGCCTAGTCTCCCTCCAGGCTGAGTCCATTAATATATACTGTATCTGGTTGTTGCTTGGATTCATTTTTATGCTTTGTATCTTTGTGCCATATCAATGCAAAGCAAATTAGGCAAGATACAACATGCATATTCCCAAAAGGAATATAAGCTAAATGAAATAATGTAAATTGCCAGCCTCACTGTAGTGTTGCCAACATCAGCCACTCTGCTAGAGAAAGAATATTCTGCTATATTAAGGTAATGCCAACCTGATGAATATGTTGGTACAGTATTATTTATTTTTTTCTCTTTCATTTTTGTATTGTGAATAGGTTTTGCAGCTAATACACTTTTCTGCTGAAAACAAGAAACACTTCTCAGTTCCTCATTCCATTACTAATCCTATTTTTCCTAACTTCTCTAAATTTGTATTGGTTTCTAAAATGCCTTTAGTCCATTTAGTATCGATTACACATGTTAGGAAGGATTACAGTGCAAGGTGGCATTTGCTATCACTTTCTGGCCCTCTTTCTCTATGATGTAGGCTGAGTCAGCCCACAGTCAATGACAGCCACCAGGAGCTAAGATCTTTTATCATTATTTACATGGAAATAGCATAAGTTAGAGCAGCAAAATCCAGCCTTGTTCATCAGATAAAACTCATTTGCTTTTACCAGCAGAGCATTGACTTTTTGCTCTGACTAGCATATTGCATTCCCTTTCCTTGATATAACTTTTCCTACCCCAACACATAGCACAAACATGGCAGACTCAGAAAAAATGTTTGTGTTCAAGGCCCCAGAGGCTTGTTTGGTAAATATTTTGTAATGCTTTCTAGAAAATGTGATAGATTTACTGCATGTAGACTTATATAAGGAGGGTTATTTTAAGCAGGATGCCTTCTTTTGCATTACAAGACCTTCTGCCTCTGTTGTAACGTCTGCTGCTCATATGCACAAGTAACATCACTGTATTTATTGGCATATTATTTATAAATAATTAGTATTACTATGTGTACAGCGTTTTTAACAGAATTCATAAACACACTGAAAAAATTGTAGCTAAACAGAACAGTCTGCAAATCATAAGCGCTATAGAAATCACTTACCACCCATCAGTCAGTACTAGGGATCCAATCTTTTCTAACATTAGTGACATAGAATGCAATCATGCAAGCTGCAATTCTGCTAAAGTACCAACCTTCCTTTAACTAATATGAATATTTTAATGAAACTGCTACTAGGCGTGGTACTGTGTGATCAGGAGTTAATCTGCATGTCTCATATAAATATGGAAAGACAGACAAACTTGTGTTTGTGATTGCGCTTTTCTGAATGTTCTTGATCTCCAAGATCCCTGTCAAAATACTTTTGTTCTTGTCTCATCGGTGATGTTGCAATTTGCAATACTTTAGTTTTTATGTTAATGCAAGGATGTAGAGAGGTTTTTAGCTCAGGTAACAAGGTATACATGGTCAAATTCTGCATGCAAGAGAGCTTCTCTCATATCAGTAACTTTTGAATCCATCTGCTAACTTGACAATGAGGTTTTATGAAAATAGGCAGTAAGATGGGAGAGAGACTTTATTAATGCCTTTACTAGGGAGGAGTTCTCGCACAGCAGAGAAGCTCCATTGGCTCATGTAGCCATTTCTTTGAAAATCTGGCTCTAAATCTCATTAGTATCTCCTTACTCTTTGACAGGTGTCCAATGTTCTGCATGAAATTATATCCTAGAGAAATGAAACAACAGTGTTTTCATTTCAGTTGTTTCAATTTTGATGCTTGTTTTCATACTCATAAGCAAATGTTTTCCTCTTGTTCTTTCCTAAACTGCCATGCGATAAAATAAAATAAATCTCTAAGAACAAAAAGAAAACAATAAAGCTCTTAAAAGGCTGTTTGGTTTCTGTTCAGACTCCTAACAGCTGCTTCATTCTTCTTCACTGGTTCCAGATTTAATAAAGCCTTGTAACTTGTTAAGAAAACAGCAATTAAAGTTCCTCCTTTTTAAAAAAAAGTTTCATATTTTAATATAAAATCATCTTCTCTAGTTTTTCATTGGGTATGTCTAAATTTCTTACGTATAATGGCTAACATTTTTTTCTAAAACAAAGAAGTAACATGAAACTATTTTTCATGAATAACAGCACAAAGCTCTTGTCCTGCATACTGACTTAACTCTGAATCAATAAAATAAATAAATCTTGATTCTAGCAAAATAAGCAGACTTTTTGCAAAGCAACACTGATAAGACTCAGATCAAAATCTGGTATATGCTCATCATGTGCCTCTATTTAAGCAGTAATGAAACATTTGAGGAAATGTCACTGCCAAGTTTTTATATGCTGTCTATTTTCTGAATAGAAACAAATGATTCACTGATTTCTTACCTGACAACTTTGCATTCATTGGTGGGCATTCCTTGTCTTTTACCTTATTGTCTTAGTATTGAGTAAGTTACCCTACACAACTTCTTTCAGCTTTGTATACCCTTACATGCCTTTAAAGAACCCGCTGGTCTTAAAGTTGCCGTTTCTGGAACCACACTTACTGAAGAGTACTTTTTTTTTTACAGTTGAGGTCACATGACAGAGAGAAAGTGTATGCACATAAACAGGAAATAAATAGTCTAGGCTTACCCAAAAAACTCCTTGGAATGTTTGGTAGGAATTCTAATTTCTGAGGAAAGAGTAGAATTGGGAGAGACTTTTAAAAATTTATTTTGTTGTTTATTTTAACATTTCAAAACCTTAGACCTTATCAGTCTGTCTTTTGGATTTACTACTTTTTAGACATTGGTGTATATTCCACGTGAAATTAAGACACTAATTATTTGTGAACCGCATTATGAAAGATTTCACAGTACTACTGACTGCCATTCCCAGACACTTGAATGCATTTCAGGTGCCTTTTTTGCTCTTGAGGTAGGCTATGTTAATGTGTGTCACTGTTGTCTTGTTGGGTGTTTCAGGCATGAACTGAAACAGGAAAATTAGGTGTGTTTTTCCTATGGACCTGTGAAGCTTTAAAAAATTTTTTCTCTCTAGCAATCAATTTATTTCTGTCCTAATTACAACAATAGCAATGTTCCAGTATATTATGTGGCAGCTAAAAAAGCCTTCTGACAGTATTCCATCATCACACTCCTACTGCTAAATCTTTAATAGAATTTATAATATCACCTGTCATCAGAGTTCCAATGGTAATTATCTTTATTCTTGCCCTTGCACTTTGCTAGAAACCAGTAGAAATGTGAGATGTGTGGTAACTGAAGGAAACCTGTAATGTCCCAAAAGATATATTCTCAATAGGCTAAATTATTCCCAAATTAATACACAACATTAAAATTGAGTTTTAGACAGTTGTGATAAAATTTTAGAGGAAACTGATAGTAAAAAATCTCTCTATTTTTTAATGAAGTTTCACAGTCTGGTCATCTTATTTTTCCAAGTTTTGCAATGCTGATTTGACATCTCCAATACTTGTTTTAATGTTATATTTTTATTTTCATAAAGAAATGAGTCATTCTCAACTTGCTTTTGTTTTAGCTATAAGGTGTATAAGAAAGACATTTATATTCTGTAAGGGATTACAATACACAATGTTCTGAAAATGCTATTCTATTTAGATGGGTTACAAGTGTTCACCCTGCACAGTCACAAAGCTGAAATGGATGCATGGGTCAGTAATTAGTGGTGCCAATTTATGTACCAGTTAAAGCATCATTTGATTAATATAAAGTGAGGAAAAAAAAGTGATTAATTTTGTGAATAAAAGCTGCAGAAAATCACTTTTTTTGTGAACTTTCAGCCAATTCTGATGCACCTTTAAGGCTGGGTCGCTGGACTGTTTGGAGTAATATGAAGAGTGAGGTTTCAGGCTTGTCATCACTCTTTCCTCTTCAGAGTTTTTAAAGACAATGGAAAATGTAGGAAAAATTAATGTTTAGTCTATTCAGTAAAATCAGTAAGAGCAGAAAAGACCAAGGCCAAGGAGATCTTTCATACTAAAACCATTTTTGCATCTCATCTCATCCCTCAAACATTGCAGTGTAGGCAATACTCTATACTTAGATCTCTGTCAAGTTCAATTAGTGACATGTTTAAAATAATAAAAAAAAGCTGTCTTGGATATTACTTTGGATACCAAAATCTGAAAAATGAAGTATTTCTGGTTGTTTCTTCCCTTTTAAATAAAAATGAGTGTTTTTATACCCTTTCATTGGTAGGGACTAGCAAGATGTCATTAACCGTGTACATTCTTTACAGTAACACAGGCTTTCTCAAAAAATCAAGCCTACAAGGGTGGTAAATAGCTATTTCATATTCAAACCACCTTGATTGCTTTATCATTTTCATTAAAACATAGAAATTTCTCATCTAGGAATGACTTCATCTATAAAAAATTGGTATTACAGAATGACAGCTTAGCATTTCTGATTTGGGCAGTCGCCCTGTGTAGGAGTCATGTTTCAATGTATGTCTTCAGTGCAGTACTGTCAAACAATGCAATATATTATTTGTTCATAGTGGCTAAATCTAGACTTTTGGTTCCTCTTGTTTAAAAGGTGACTGTCATCTCTGAGGCATTTAAGTTTAAACCTCATCCTGGTTATGTGGGCAATTTCACATTGTATCAGGAAACTTTTCTAAAAGAAAAAATAGAGAAAAATAAACTCCAGATAAGACAGCTTGGTTCTGATAAGCATATAAAATTTAGACACTTATGTTGGCTTCTCTCTGGTATTTAAGTTTTGTTAGAATTTCTTAAAATACTTACATATTTTCTGTGTTTATCAGTGTGAACATATCAGAATATTATTTTTTTTGTGGTGTTTTGGTATTAACTCTACATTTTTAGATGTAACGGGGAGATTACAAGGTTCAAAAGAGATTCAATAAGAGGAGTCATTCAGTAAAACTGTTTCCAAAGGCTATATTTGTTTCAAGACTGGTACTGGATTCTATAGACTATTAAAGAAACCCTTTAACTGAAAGAAATAATATTTGAAAATTCTACTATATACCTAGTTTATGATGCTACTCTTGGGGTGGACAGTAAAAAAAAAAATTTGCTCTTGTCTTCCTGAAATGGTAGATATAATACAGAAAATTGGTTTAGAAATTCTTCCAATAAATGTACACTCTTGGCATGTCCAATATTTCTAGTCCTGGTCAACTTATAAATATTTCAACATTACCTTTGAAGTATCTGCTTTCTGTCCCAGCCAAAACAGGAAGTGAAATGTGTACAGAGGAGAAATAAAATGTTTACTCTTTTTGCTTTCCTTTGTATTCAACATCAGCAAGAAATGGATTTTTCCATAGAGAAAATCCAAAATATTAAATCAGTTATGCATTTGCCCAATACTGTGCAGAACTGCTTTCCCAGGGGCTGGCAGTCTTCCACTGCTGCTCTATGACATTTTTCCTTGAGAGGTTTATTGCTCTGTAAATGCTGACTCTGTACTGGACTGCTTTTTCTGAGGTGAGATGATCAGTAAAGATGTTAACGCATCCTCCTTTTGTACGCAGAGAGACCTGGAATGCTTCTGGGGGTAGGGCCCACATGCATAACTCATCAGTTCATGATAGAGGGAGAATTATACACTCAGAGTTTTCCATACAACTCCACATTTTTGTGTCATTTATTGTTTTACTGTGAGTTTTATCTGCTCACAAATGACTGATGCAAATAAATGACTGTTTCTATTACCTGTCTATGATAGAGATAAAAGTACCTTGCAGGAGAATTTAGGTCCTTTTATCTGAAGGCTTATCCCTAATCTAGGAAACTTTCCGTAGCAGCTTTCTCTTTAGTGCAGTCCAAAGTTTGCTCTACCACATTCCCATTTCACCTGTAATCAGACGTTTGGGTTTCCTGTCATGTTTCCTACTTGTGATAGATAAAGCATAATATGGCATGATATAGTTGGCTGGAGATGGGTGTCTAGTGCCATTTGGCACTTGCCAAGACACCAGAGGTAACTGTAGGGGACTGACAGCTAGGAGACAGAGCTTGTTGGAGGCCTTGCACTTCTGCAGTGGCATCTGGAGCCCAGGTAAGACATACTCTGGCCCCTATGTGGACCAATGATCTGTTTGTCACAGAAGAATTTTCTCTAATGGTTGTGTTTGGCAAGACACAATTAACTCATTGGAGTTGTTCAGTGACGCTCCAGGAAACCTAAATGTTGCTGAATAGCAGGGGTAGGGACAGTCAGGTTATACTATTTAATGGCTGTGAACCATTTCAGCTTATGGAAATCCACTCTGACTTTTACTATTTCATAATTAACAGATTTTAGAAGTTCCACCTAAACAGAGTTACATGCAGGAAGTGTTTATAAAATCAATAGCTGCTTGTGTATGCATCCAGATGTTTTACTAATTTAGTCCTCATTAGGCTTTTCTGTGGCAGGTAACAAGCCTTAATATTCCTGGACAGCATCTGGGGAATCTGAAATAAAGATAGATTTATTCAGTTACCCAATGCTATGCTGCAGGTACAGGGCATTACTGGCATTACTTGCTTTGTTATTTTATGATTCTAAGGATTTACACCCCCAAACCTTCCAAGACTGTACTCAAATATGGACTAAATGTGATTATTCAAGACAAACAATATTATTAAAATTCCTGGGGACTTTGGGATGAAAGTTGTGTTTCTTCTGGTGCAAATCCAAGGACAGTCTTCTCCAGAAACCTTTCAGAGTTAGCGCACTGTAGGGGTAAATGATGGTCCTTTATACGAGACATGGCACAGTGTGTATAAATTTGCATGTTCCCCTTTTGCCTTTGGTGGAATGGTCTAAGCATCTTAAGCTGGTTTTCATTCTTAGCAACAATAATTCCTTCCAGTGAACAGCAAGTCATACATGTGGGTGACATGGTATTGGCTGATTAGAATACAAGCATGCACTGAACACTGTAACATTGTTAGGTTCCTTTATTTTATCAGAACACAGGATGAAAATCAGGCTTGTGCTACTAACTTCTTATCAAGTGTTAAGAAATCTTTTATAATTGATGATCTAAAATATACTGTCCTGGTTTGAGTTAGAACCAAACCAATTCTGTTCGGTGATTTTACTTTTCATCTGAGTCTCTGCTAACTAACTGCACTTTCTGAAGATAACAGCATGTTTTTGCAGACAGTGTCTCCTTCTAGCAGTGATGACACTTGATGTTTAGAGTTACTACCAAGGATGGGTGTGCTGACCAAAGTCACATCGGGGGGTGAAGAAAGTGAAAGGCTGCACCTGTGGGGAGGTGCAGCCAGGACAGGTGACTCTACACTGACCAGTAAGGTATTCCATCCCATATACATCATCTTCAGTATAAAGCTGAGGGATCACGAGGGTCTCAACCCTTCCCATCTGCCTTTAGGATCCTTCCACTGGCATTTGCTTCCCTTGCGGCCTTCTTGCCTGATTCACATGTTCCTGAACCCAGCTCCTGAACTTGGTTACCATCAGCTGCTGAGACCAGCCTGGGACTTCCCCAGTGCCTGCACAGCTTCAGTGGTGATGGTGATGTCATTGCTGTCAGGGGGAGGTTGGGTGTATACCTTTGTATGTATTCTATTTTATCATCATTATTATTATCTTAATTAAAGCTGTTTCAGTTTCCTAATCTGGAAGGAAACTCTCTCATTCCCTTCTTCTCCCATTTGGGAGGGGAGGGAGCCATAAGCCTCTCTCCCTTATATTTTTTCTCTTCTTTTTTTTTTTTTGGGGGGGGGGGGGGGGGGCGGGGGGGGGGGGTTGAGGGGGTGGGGTGGTTGTTAACAGGGAGCATTTGTTGTAGGTCTGGTGGACTGAACCTAAATGTTGACATATACAAAGCCTATTTTTAGACTAGCTCAGAGTGTTACTATGAGCTCAGAACAGAGCATGCTGTCTCAAATCTTAAAGGCTTCTGTACTGAAAAACAAATAATTTGTCACGTCTTGCAGTTTCCAGTAGGTTTGGTGTTTGGAATACAGAATTTATCAGTTTTGAATATTAAGAAAAATAATTCATTGTCATCAAGGCTTTCAAAAATGCAATACTTAAGTGTTTTGTGGTTTAACCCCAGCCAGCAACTAGGCATCTCACCAGCTTTGGTGGAATAGGGAGGCAAATAGAAAACAACTAAAACTCATGGTCTGAGATAAGAATAGCTTAACAGAAATAAATTTAAAATATAATATTAACAATAATAATTATAATAATTTTAATGAAAAGGAAGATAACCAAAAGAGTGAAATAAAACCCAAGAAAGACAAGTGATGCACAATGCAATTGCTCACCATCTGCTAACCAATGCCCAGAAACTTCCCAAGCAGCAGTCTGCCCGTTCTGGCCAACTCTTTTCAATGTATGTACTGGGCATGATGTCATATGGGATGGAATATTCTTTTGGCCAGTTTGGGTCAGCTGTCCTGACTGTGGTCCCTTCCAGCTTCCTGTGCCCATCCAGCCTTCTTGCTGGCAGGGTATGAGAAACTGATAAATCTTGACTTAGTATAAACACTACTCAACATACTAATGTTTTAGTTGGTGCTATCAACATTACTCTCACATTAAATCCAAAACACAGCACTGCACCAGCTACTAGGAAGAAAATTAGCTCTATCCTAGCCAAAACCAGGATGAAGTGTTTCACTGAATAGTTAGTTTTTAGAGTATTTCCTTTCTATAACTTCAAAAAACAACATCTGTCATTTCATAAGAGATAAAACACTGCAAATCCTAGATGCAAGTAACAGGTGAAAGTTGATTCCACTTGGTTTGAAAATTGAAGTACTGAAGAATAAAAATAAATTATTTATTAAAATCTGAATATTCAAACGAGATTTTCAGTTCCATGAGTGATAGTCCTCATAGTTGTATCCTGCAATCAGTCTCAGGAGTTTGAGTTGGCCAAGAAATTTCTTTTTCAGCCTGTAGCCATGTGCTTTCTTGTTGACTTTCATCTGACTATTTTGCTCCCATCTTTTATTATCTTATACATACTCACACTTTCTGATCCCCTGCCTTGTATTTCATTTTCTCAGTTCTTATCCCAGCAGATTTCTTTTCAAAATACAGGCACAGCTCTGAGAAAATGGCTTGGGAAGTAAGATCCCTGGGGAGAAGGCGCCAGGAAATGAAATAGCTTAGCTTAAACATAACAATGAGTTGGTCACAGGATTGGGATGAATGCACTTAAGGGTGCTGGTTTATGTTTTGTTTCTTCAACAGTGGTTCTGATTTCCCTGTACAAAATAATCATACCTTAAATATATCTAAAAGTAAAAAAGAATTTTTGAAAATGGAGTAATAACCTAAAAAACATCAAAAGATATTGAACTTTATTTCACTCAATAATACGTATCTATTTACTGGTTGTTTTTGTTAAATTTGAACAAACTGCATCCAAAAAAAAACCAGTCCTAGGGTATTAAACAGCATACATTATCAGAAAGATTATGCATGACAGCTGGGCTGGTTGATGATAGCTGAGGCAAAACAAGTCTTGCTAGCTGGGAAGATTATTACTGAAGGGCTCACAGTGGTGAGATGACAAAAATCAAGTCAGATTGTGCTTTTAGCTGTTGGCATTGCAATTTGCGTGACTGTGAAATCTACATACGTAACTTTATGGTTCTTTTTCATTTCACCTTTTTCCTTGCTCTGTTTATAAAAGACAAATTATATTTTGCTTTCCCTGCACTGAACCAAATAATTGTCAAGTGTTGTTTTTGTCCATCTAGTCATTGCTTGATGTAAAGATACCATCCAAATGGAAGAATGGCATGATTTTATACAAACTGTGCTGGCTTATGTGCACTAGTTCTTAATTAAGATTTTTAAAAAGTATTCTTTAACTTATTTACTAGCTACCTGTAATGAATGACTGCCAACCACAATTTGTTTTCCAGATCTTAACATATAAAACAGAGTTTTAATACATTATATACTGGTTTACGGTAATGAAGAAAACTGAGTTTTAAGCTATTATAGTCCCACTAACAGGCAAATTCTGTGGTATAACTTCAGAGACTTGGATAGAACTACATGGGCTATAAATTAGGAAGGAATCTGACTTTTCATGGCTTCATATTATAGTCTATCAGGACAGTGTGGAAAGGAGGTATTTCTATTAGCATAGTAATGAAGCGTTTTTTTCCAAAGATAGTTAATGAAATCAACACACTAATTAGATTTCATGCATAATACTTGATGGTCAACATTACTCAAAAGAGATTGAGAAAACTTTCATTTAATGCATGCCAATATTCTTACTTATATTAGACAAGGAAAAAGAACGAGATGATAATGTTAAGACACTGAAAGGAGCACTTCTTAGAATGAAATCACGTGTATCTTATCTTTTTACTTGTTTTTCAAAATCTGAATAATACTACCATAAAGAAGAGAAATAATTCTTAAGATAGCATGACGTCATTCAGATAAGGTCACATGCATTATTGTCAAGATAGAACCTACACACACATCAGCTCTAATATACACCTAGGTAAGAATCATAGTATTTTGTATCTAATCTTAAACACATACATAATTTTATTGTTAGTTTATTTACAGCTCTTCAAAAGGTAATGAAAAAAAAGTTAAACCAAATGACTTCTGTTTCCTATGCTCCTACAGTGTGTTTTATGCCCTCTGGCATATTTGCTGAAACTCAGGTGCCCTGATATAGCCATGAGGCTGGTGTGATCGGTGGCACTGATTGAATAGAATCTGGCTTCTAGCCACTCTTGTCCAGACTATAGGATCAAAAGTACTTGTAGCTAGAGAACATTATTCTTGTATATTTATATGAACCAATCTAAAACATTTTCTTTGTCTTATTATAAAGTGCTCACGTTTACAAAGAAATCTTTCACCTTTTTTTGTACTAAACTGTTTCATTATAGAGTTACTACACAGGGTTTCTGTATTCATCTAAGCAAGGTTGATTAATTCTCTTTTGTAACATCTTGAATGCATCTCTAGAACTATTTCATATTTTATTCCTTTCTATAAGATATGTTAAAATACTTTTACTATAATTTATTTTCTACTTCTATACTCCTTTTATTACCTGTCTCCTTTTTCCCCTTTATGTATCTAGTACCATTACTAGTTCTTTATTTCTCATGTACTTACAAAGACCCAACTACAGATGTAGATTTTCCTTCTTGCTTGCAAAATTATTGCATAATTAGTAATTAAGTTAAAGGATTTTCAGATAAATCTACTGTATTGGTTTTAACACAACAAAATTTATAAGAAATTGACTTAATTTATAGGAGTTCACTTAACTTGATGCAGAATGAAAAAAATGTTTGTTTCATTCATATGAGGTAGCCAGGAGAGGTTGAAAAGGAATCATTCTTTTAACCAGCAAAATTTTCTCTGATTATGCAGCTGTAGAAAGAAAAGGTAATTGACATTTACTCACTCTCAAATAGAGACAAAATGACTGCTTTCATCATATCTCTTTTGCACAGTATTTAAACTATAAGTGGAAATAGCTTTTGACAAATTGCAAGTAACTCAGCAAATATATTAATAGTAATTTATGTGAATCGTGTATAATATAATTTATGCCAAGATTGCTGAAATTTTTATCAGATCATCACTCTCTGAAAGTACAGAATAATATATTGACCTCTCCAAGTAAAAAACTTTAAATACAGCTTATCTGGCACTTTACTTTCTCATTACGAAATAAGCAGCTGCATTAACTGCTTACCAAAGATTCATAATATATTGCTGTTCTACTTTATTCAGCTCTTGAGTAAAAATTATTCCAAAACACAACCATAGATGTAAACAGTCTCACACTGTTGATTATTCTGTTGTATAAACAGACTTTCACCTATATAGATAGATTAAAAACAACACCAACTACGCTCATGTTATGAAGAGGTTGAACACTTTGGATTTCAATCCAAGCATTGTACATGCTCCTTAATGAAGGTGAATTGACAGAATTGTATAAGTATTTTCTCTTTATGTGTACCATTTGTGGTTGTCTAAGACTTCTGTAGCAGAGTCAACATCTCCACAGAGAAAAGTGTCACATAAACTGCTTTATATATGCAATATTCTGTTTAATCTAATATTTAAAAGCTACTGGAACATTTGAAAGCTTTTTATTCCAAAATGAAAAACAATCCAAATATTTATCTGGAAAAAAATTGTTCATGATTCTCTACCTTTTTCATGTATATGTAAAATGAATTCTGTCCCCATTGAATTCCCTTTCAACACCATAACACTATGTTTCAATAATAGTGTATTAAGCTTGTAATTTAATAGAATTTTTACGCCATGGGAAACAGTGAATAACTATTCCTATTCATTTTATACATGAGTTCTATGATTCCAGAGACCTCTATCATATTCACTCTTTTATCTGTTCCTTTGGAAAACTCAAGAGTACCAGTTTCAGTTTCTTCTTGCTCAGAATCCACTCCACACTTCTGATAATCTTTGTAGCTCCACACAGACTGTAACTGGTGACTTGTCCCCAGAGCTCAGGTGAGTGAGCTCTACTGCCTTTGTACCCAGTGGTCTTCACTGCCATTGCAAAGCTTCTGTGTACCTGCACCCTTGATAACAGAATCCCCTGTTACTATGGATTGCTTATTGGACAGGTTCCTACCAGTAATAGGGTATTTTTGGCACTGGAATGTACAAGATCATGATTTCAGAGGCAGAAAGGAAGGCATAATAGAGAAACTTTCTCAGCAATATCATTGCTTCCACACTTTTTTCCTCCCTGTTTTTTTTTTGTGGTCTGTTTACCTGGAGGTAAAACTGCCTTGTGGCTCGTTTCCATAGATTTTATAATATCCTGGTTTTGCCCAGGTTACCCTGACCGGTCTTCAGAGACAAATAACATGTACATAAATAACAAGGTTTTTTTCTATGAAATACTGTTACTGCAAATACTCAAAGAAGTGTTTGCAATGACACTTGTTGTTCCCTCTCTCACAGGTATTGTGTGAGATGTCATTTAAATTGAGGTCAGTGCAGATTTAGGTTAGATTTTGAAAAGAGATTGCTAATTAAAATGCAGATTCTACCAGGGACCAATGTGTTCTGTGGACACAAATCATAATGTTCAAATAGAGATGACTGCAATCTCAAAAGAACTTTCATTGACGCTTCTCCTGCATTCTTCCATCCTTTCCCCTTTCCCCACCCCACAGTAGTGGCTGAACTAATAAAAAATCCAAGGTTTGGGCTAGAAGATTATTTCACTTTAACTTGTAGTCACTTGACTAAACTAAACCATACCAAAACAAAGTATAGTGAGATTGTGATTCCTTAAAACAAATACGAAAAATGTTTACAACTCCCATAAAGTTCAAAACGGCAATTCTAGCTTCTGTTGGCTCAAAAGTTGGTTGTCGGCTACAACATCTGTAATGACTAGGCTAGTGCTACACTTTATATGAATAATGTCACATATCAAGTGAGTCAAGATTATCTCATTGTGGATCAAAGCCATGTTTTAATGTGGCAGAGAGCACTGAAATACTTCTCACTATCTCTAAAACAATTTCTATCAACTTCACTTCAGAAAAGAGCTGACATTCAGTTTCGCTGAATAAACAGAGATATTTCTGAATGGACTAAAGTGCTGTTTCTTTAATACAATAACTTGAAGCAGGCGAAGCTAAGTAATCAGTCAGTTGTGGCTGAAGTTGGAACAATAGACTAAAACATCATGAGTACATTTCTCTTACATTTGGTGTTATGAATGTTTCTCAATATTTTCAATCAAGCTGCAGCCTCTCTTTCAAGATCTGGGTTGTATTTTGGGCACTGTAAAATCAATAATTTTGAATTAGATGTATATAATGGATTCCTTTACTGAACTTGAATGGCTTGAATAGGTGTCATCACCTGTCCCTCTGCAATATTAACTTATTTTTCTTGTTCTCTAATACTTTATCTATCTTCAACTTTCATCCTTTTGGCTGGATTTTTTTGCACAGAGTAGGTGCAAGATCTCACCTGATAGGTTGAATGAAGCAACATTTTCATAAAATTTTGGACTTGTATAGATGAAACTTGCCCTTGAAAAATTACAATATAAATCATTCAAAAAGATAAACTATTTGATTTGAACTGCTATGCCATCAATTAAAGGGACTATTTCAATCTTTTGCTGTTGCAACAAATGTTTGTTGTCCTCTTTGCAAGACAACTTCTCTGAAACTGGAACTAGTCTTCCTGAGCAAAGAAAGCAACCAGTTGTAGACAAGATGCTAGTGCTTGACTTACTACTTTTCATGTTAATTTTTCATTTTATGAATAATTGAGTCCTTTACAAAACATTACCTCTAAAACAGCAATATAATCATGTGTATATTAAACTGTAATATGTCTTATTACATTTGATTTGCTACATCCCTACCCTATTAGTGGCATTTTCATTCATTGTTTGAGCACTGTTGATTCACAGCTCTAAATCTGTTACTACACTTTCAATTGTTGGGTGTAATACCTCTGGCTTACTGTATGCTCCTCATGAGCTCTTCACCAATTTCTGCACTATCATCCATTCAGCAACTGCATTTTATCTCTATGGTGTTTTTGAAGTGGCTTTGCCCATAACTTCTGGAAGGTAGTTAAATTTTTTTCAGCATTACATCTGCAATTATAAGAGCCAATGCTTTTATGATACCTTTTTAGAAAAACCCCTCTCCTGAATTTTTTGTTTTTCCAGCCACTTTGAAATATCAGGATCAAGCTCTGCCAGCAAGTAAAGTTTATTGAATAAAGTGACTGTCATCCTCTGTGCTTAACAATCTTTCTTCAGCCCATTTGGCTTAGTCGTATTACTGAAGAGTCCTTGTTTGGAAAGACAGTATATGTTACTGTTTTTATTAGGACTCTTCTGTTTGTTCTTTGTTCTAACAATATTGAAAACATATATTCTTCTCCAACATTTCCTGTGCTATTTTGAAGAACAGAAACAGCTCATGGTGACGTTAGCAAGATCTATATAACTCACATTTGTGAGAACTTTCTTAAAAAATAAGACAGGACACTATCATTCACCATGAGGGCCTGCAGTGACAGGATGAGGGGTAATGGCTTTAAACTGGAAGAGTATAGATTTAGATTGGAAATTAGGAAGTTTTTCCACTATGAGTGTGGTGAGTCACTGGAACAGGTTGCCCAGGGAGGTTGTAGATGCCCCAACACTGGATGCATCCAAGATTAGGTTGGATGGGGCCTTGAGCAACCTGGTCCAGTAGAAGGTGTTCCTGCCTGTGGAAGGAGGGTTGGAACTAGATGATCTTTAAGGTCCCTTCCAACACAAACCACTGTAGGATTCTGTGATTCTAGGAATCTATGATTCACAAACAGCCTGACATATCTATGATTATTGGGCTGCCATAAGAGATGAGCAGTGTGGTAGACAAATGGTCACTAAGAAGCCTAGTGCTCTGCCTAACAAGCTGTGCTTAAAATACTCCATCCCTTGAAATTCACAACTTTATTCTTTCTCTTCCCACATGTAGTCAATGTGGCTGTGAACTCTTTTGGAAATGTAAAGTGTGTGGACTTTCTGCTCTTATGATTTAGTTCAAGAACTTAAAATTCAAGATAGCAACAGCCCAAGGACAGCAAAGGGTTACCTGGAAGAAGACTCAAAGTAAAAAGAAAACTCAAGTAAGGTTACTAAAATAAGCTCAGAGGGCCAAAACAGTCAGAAAGCAGTACAGACATGTCAGGAGACCTCTTCCTCTTCATCCTGTGCTGAGATTCCATGGAAGGCACTATGAGATGTGTTACCTTAGGAGAAAACAAAAGTTAATTTGAATCCTTCCCTGTAACCTGGCATGCTGTTCTTCATGGCTCATACATTATCAAAAGGATTGTCTCACATCAGGTTTTATGATCAAAGAATTCACTCAGTATTTACCTTCAGGGTGATTCAGTGGAGGTCAGCCAAACACTACTTGTTTTTAGCCTGTTCCCTCTCTCCCCAGTCTTGATGCAAAAGCCAATGTTGGGCTTAAAGAAAAAATTATCAATGTTATGCCTTGCACCTGGAGTTCCACATGCTCTATATTGATGGCAAATAGTAAAGTTGGGGGTTGTGGGACTCAGTTTCAAATATTTCTGTGTAGGGAGATTAAATCAACAGTATGTAACTTGTTTCTTGTACCTAAACTCTCCAGAATCTCAGCCCTCTAAAACACTGATCTCACCCATGTATAATCCATGGGTTTTCTTGTGTATTCTCCCAGCTAGTACCTCTTAGGAGAAAATATATCATGCTGGCTTTGGCAGGCAGAGTGAGGTGAGACTGCTGCAGCTCCATGCCCCAACTCCCACAAGCAGTGAGGCTGAGCATGTGTTCCAGTAGGCACATGTACACAGAGCACACATACACATAAATATACTTGTCTGTTCATACAGATCAACAGAGACAGACACACAGGGCACTTACAGGAACACAGACTGCACCAATGGCCTCATCCTACTCCTCAGTAAGACAAGAAATACACACAGGTACAATATGGATCCCTCTGGTAGTTGTGCTCAGACAGTCATTCTGCACAGGAGCTACCCCCAGACCCCAGCCTCCCCATCTACTGTCAAATGGACATGCAAGCTTCAAGGTCATAGCCCCACTCCAGTTGCTGGTACAGATCCCTCGCTCACAGTGCTCCTACATGGGTGCAGGACTTTGCCCTTCCCTTTGTGGAACTGCATGAGGTTCCTGTCAGCGTGTTTCTTCAGCCTGCTCCCAGTTTTCTACTCCAGATATAAGCTGCAAAGTTAATGCTTTTTATGAGATGAACTGCTTTACAGCTCACTAGCTGAACATTTTTTTGTGTTGGGAAGTCACAGGCCTGTCAGCCTGAAATGTCCTGGCACAGGACAGAGCTTGAAAATGGGAGTCGGGGGGGAAAAAAAGGTGCAAGGCTAATGAGAATAAGGGGTAATGATCTTAAAGTCAATCCTGTTCAGTCATGTGTATAAGATCTATGGGGTTTGAAATAGAGATCAGGCTAAATCCTCCCTTATTGCCCTCTTCTGCTTTCTGAATTGTCCAGGAATTAGAGAGAGAACACACGTGTGAGTTTAGAAGTACTGGGATAGGTATGTACATAGGAATACCAGTGTAGCATTAGGCTCCTAAACACAGGTATATATATGGATTTTAGGTCATTAGCAAACAACAAGACATGACTGAGACTTTCAGAAATTTAGCTGCCTAGGGATACAAACAAGGGAAAAACCACAAACCTTAAAAAAGAAAAGAAATAAACCTAAATGGTTTGCCTATCTAGTAACCACCAAAATCTATAGCAGCTAAGTATGGTTTCTAGAAATGTACTGTGAATGATGGAAAAAAGTTTGAAACTGAATTTAGGCAGCAAGACCATTAATATAAAAAGACCTTGCTGTAGGAGAACTCAGCAGAAATATAAGTTTATTCAGTTCCAAGTAATAGATCCTGAAAGTTCTCTTAGGGATACTAATTTTCCCCAGTAACTGTATATGCAATGTATATAATTTATGTTCTTTAGATTGGTTTAGATTTAAGTTGGATGGAGCTTTGAGCAACCTGATCCAGTGGAAGGTGTCCCTGCCCATGGCAGGAGATTAGCACTAGATGATCTTTGAGATCCCTTCCAACTCATTCTAAGTCATAGAATGTTTTTATGGGTCCAGATGTCTGTTTCTACTTTATAAACTTGCAGGTATTTAAAGTGCTTTTTTTGAGTTCTACTTTTGTTTCTACTTCTCTTTCTTTTTCTTTTGCAAATCCTACTACAATGATTAAAAATGTTATGCCTGAAGATACCTTTAGAAATCTGTTGTGTCTATAATTTCTGATAACAGAATTCTGTCTAGATCACCAAAGTACCTTAAAGCATTTTGCCAGAGCTCTTCAGAACAGTTTAAACAAGTCAGAGTTTAGTGTCTGATAAAATCCTAGCAGCTTTTACACCTTAAAACTTAGGTTTGTGTTTCTTTTTATCCACTTCTGTGGTGGATCCTTATCTGACCTTATTGTCATCACGTTGCTTACAAATTTTGGTCCCATTCTACAAGAGCATTTTTATCTATGAACAACTTGCAGAAGCAACACAGAAACATAAATGTGTTTTGTCTTATTTTTCTTTAAATGTGAGTGTCCCCTCTGGGAGCTGCAAACAAACATTGAAGTGATACTGTATCACTATATTTGCAGAGAAATTTACTCTGCCTAGAAGCCAATTGCTCTGAAGTAAACATTGTTCTTTAGAAAAGAACAGGAAGGAAAAAATAGGTGAGATTCTGCTATAGTAACCTGAAGGAAAAATAGGTTTTTTTTAGTATAAACCTTCTTGATAGCAACAAAAATGTGGAGGTTTTGAGTACCATGCTACAGATGCTATTTTTTGATAAATAAGACGTCGCAATTTTGGCAGTGAGGTTTCAATGACAGATCACTAAGGCTTAGATTTGGACCCCTGGTTTTCTCTACAACTTTTATCTGTGTACACTGTAACAGTTTCTTCCACATTTGTAGCAGCAGTTCTCAGATGTCAGCACCCATTGCCATAGAGGAGAACATTTGATACAGAAGGTTCCTGGAGATCCCGTCAGCCTTCTATGGAATGTCTGCTCTCTTGACATTTAATGTCCCTTAAGCCTGGTATAATCTGATAACTTCAACATGTCATGTAGTTTTTGAGAGAATAAAGAATTATTTTGTTATCTCTGCTTCTCCATTAAGATTGTCACTACCTACACTGACAGTGCTTGATTTAGCCCCTCCCTTTGTAATTAAATATAGCTGTATGAAAAGTAGAAAAGAAGGATCAGCATAATGGCATACACAAGTACATATATCCTGCTGGAAAATGCTGAATGCAGATAGGTATTACATCCACTTGTGTGGGTCTGACCTCTTTCTAGTTGATGGCTCAGGGCACATCTCTTCAGGAGCAGACATAGATCAGAAGCTATATTACATCTGATCTGTAATTCTTTCGGCCTTGGTGGCAAGTGCCAGATGCTTTTGAAGAGATGTTTAAGCAGGCACAGAGACTGTTTCTTTCTAATCCCAGACATGGAGTTCGTGGATTTTGCACTGAAACAGAAGGAACTTGGGCATCCCAGTGTATGGCTTTTCCACATCTTTCAGAAGCCTTGAGGGCTTTGGACAGCTGACTGATCCATCCCCAAAGACGCTAGACAGCAGCTTCAGTCTTGGCTAGTAATGAGACATTAATGTATAAAGGCTGTTTTAAGTACAGTCACTACTGCAACAAGTGTGATTGTAAGCTGTTTAGCCAAACCAAAAAGAAAATAAAAGGACCATAAATTTTATACTGTCAGAAATTATAACTGGAATAGCTAAGAACTTTGCAAGTAAGTTCAAAATGATTAGCCTCTGTAACAATGTTCCTTCTGAGGAATATCTCAAATGCTGTAAGACAGAACTGAGATAGGTAACATCTGTTCCATTCTTTGCAAACAAGGAAAAAGCTCAAGGGAAACTCTGCAGTGTACCTAAACCTACTAACCTTCAAAGAGCAAAGGGAAATAAATACACAGTTCCTCATTGTTGCTTTGTTTGTTCTGTTGCTATAAGGTGGTGTATGTGCAGAAAAATGTGTTATAAAATGTGACGTGTAATTAGCTTTTGAAAAACTTCATGTCTATTCTGCAGACTTTACATTCTGGAGCAAAGACTCAAAATAATTACATAGAATTATTATTATTAAAGAAATCTCTTGCCAAGTAGCTACATTAATAGAAGCTAGAGAGAGAAAAAGGTGATATAACATGATGTTCCAGATCCAAGTAGTTAAAGCAGGCCAAGATGAAGAGAAATCATGTATCAGTTGAAATTTTCTTGATTTTATCTTGAAGTTTTCTGTGACTTTCTATATTGTTTTATAACTCATGTGCAGGCTCATGCCTAGTAGAGTTTTCTGTGTTCACAGTAATACACCATGACAGATATCATGCTGTATAGAATGATCTAATCTAATTATTTGCTTCTGTTCTTGAACCAACAGTAAGAGGCACCCAATGTGCTTACCACATTGTACATTGCACTGACAGCAACGTAAACTCTCAGCATTGCACAATGCAATACTGAGGTCCTGAATGCTGTAAAATGCGTATATAAAAATAAAGACTGTATAAATAAAGTAAATAAGAATAACTGAGTTGCAGCCCCAAGCAAGAGGCTTAAACAACAGCTGCTTTCCAACTCAAATCCTGGCAATCTTGTATTCTGAATTCCATAGAGAGCATTCTAAATTAATATGTATACCAAAATATCTCTCTCACTGAGTTTCTTTAGGTGTTGGCATTTAAATACATGTCCAGAGAAACATATAAATGTTGTTTTCAGCACAGATTTATATGGAAGTTTTTAAAAAATAAACTTTAAAAAAACCTTACTGTACAGGTAGATAATATTGTATTACATTAACTTTCTGCAGGGGAGTAACAGGTTACAAAGTTGCAGTGTTTTTTGTTCTGACATGTCAGGATACAATGTGGAGTGTAATAATCATTTTGGTTGTGCTTTGAGAGTTCAGCAGTGACCTTATGGGTCACTGAATTCATTTCACTAACTCATCACAAACTACAATGACAGCAAAGTCACCTACTGTGCCACCTTCATCCAAAGTAAATAGCATGGAGAATTTAAACAGGTGGTTTTTCTCCCTTCAGTGCTTCAGAAAATCAAGATATTATTGGCCCTTTTGTGAGTTTTGAGAGTGTCTTTACAGTTCATCACTCACATACACTTAGACCATTATTGTCTAATGATGACTCCTTTATATGTACCTAAGAAGAGGATATATTACCTGGTACCTAGAAGAAGATACTTCATAAGACAATGTTTCTTTCTCTCATCCATTTAGGGATTTCAGCAAACAGCTCACTGTGAAATAAATGTGAATACAGCAAAACTGAATAGCAGAAAAAAAAATCTTTCTGTTTTCCTTCAGCAAGAGTACTCTTTTATTTCTCACATGCTTTAAAAAAATCTTTTTTATACTGAGTTTTCTTCTGAACTCCATGAAAACTTGCACTTCTAGAAAATAAAAAATAATGCAACTGACTTTAATGAGTCATATCTTGTCAACAAATGCAGTTACATGTTTGCAAATCATTCTTGCTACTGCTCTCTAATCCTTTCTGTCTAAGGGTAGAGGTTCAGTTTGAAAGGGTAGACCACAGAGTTCTTATCAGTAAACACAAATTACAGTTTCAAATCTACAGCTGGCCCAGTCTGTCTTTGTCTTTACTTTTGCTTTGTGAATATCAAATGGAGGCACTAAGAATTTTCAGAATGTACTACTGATGAAGGTCACTTCATCTTTTTGGATGCCTTGGATACAATTTTCCAAATGTGTGTAGCTTTAGGCTTTTACTGATCCTACCTCAAATTCTTTATATTCTGAATTTCAAAGAATTTACCCCAAAACCGAGACTTCCAATTCTTCATTCTCTGGTGCGTTCGTTCGCACTTTACAGACACCAAATGCTGGGAGGGATGCTGTCTTATCAGACAGGCACAATGTTTTTCTTCTTATTAATCAATGCTGTTTTTTCTTTAGGTAAGAAAAGATAACAGCAATGAGAACTAATTTTTTTGTAAGCCTCTGGGGCTGCACTGGACTGCTGAAAACATGAGATAAGATCATTGTCTTCACTGAGAGACTACATTTACTTTAGAGATATATATATATATATATATATATAAAAGAGGCTCAGGAGAGAGGAAGCTATTTACATTCTGGCATCTTAATGGGTTTCCATCTTTGTTCACCTTCTCTTTCTCCTTCCTTCCGTTTTTTGTGGTTTTTTTTTTTTTTCTCTATTAAAGGGTGCAGGATATATCTAACAGCTTCGGTAGCATTACTAATAAATATTTATACAGTAATGATGGGACTATAGCAATGTCTTTGAGGTGAGTGGGTTTTTTCTCTGTACACCGAAACACCACATCAGAGGAGAATTTATCTCATGTATTTATTTTGCCTGACAGCAGTACCTAATTAATGTCCTCCTCACCCCCCAACCCCAACCTACAACTCTCTCAAAATACATATTCTTCATGCATGAATGCTTTCACATGGCTTTTGGTTTCACTCAGCTCTATTGAGAAGTTAGCTATCACAAAATCATTTAATAGCCCTTTGTGTCCCCTTCTTTCCACCTGCTAATTTATGGTTCTTTCTCATGCATGTCTGCATTCTTGGAACTATCCTTTGGAGACAGTTTCCTACCACGAATTAAGAGAAGATTTTGCTTTGCCCTTTTTTTCTGTGTGTGTGTGAAGGAAGCCCCTCACTTGAGAGGATTCGTATGCCTTTACCAAGTACATGGGACATATACTGAAAATATAGCTTAGCAGTTATATTTTTTTTCTGACGTACTTACCAATCATCTTAGCATGAGTTGTTAAGTACTTAGTGTTCTGAATGTACTCTTTTCTGTGATAGAATAAGTTTAGAGCAAATATCTAACTTATAATTCTGTTGTATAACATTTTTCTGGCTCTGCACCCAGTTACATGACAATGTTTAACCCTTTTACTCCAATTGTATTATTTCTAAACTTTGGCAAACTTGATTTGTGTGTCAATTCTATGCACATACTATACTATAGGAACGCTTGCTTTTTCTCTAATCCTCTGTCCTTTTTCCAAATCCTGTAGCTAGACAAAGGATTCTAGCTGTCTACATTAATATAGGTTTTTGAGGGAACTAGTTCTTTTCCATTTTTCTGACAGTGTTGCTCTATAGATGGCTGCATTCAGTTTATTCGTCTGCATTAAGAGAAGGTGCTTGCAGGTATAAGGTTTTAAATAATTATTTGTAGCA
>JAVSBS010022412.1:0-12847 GCA_033124195.1 Coracias cyanogaster | reverse complement strand
ATATCCCATTTGTGTAACAAAAACATAAATTAAAAAATAATATGCTTTTTGAGAATAACAAGTAGTAAAATAATAATTCTATAACATTTGATGTTTGAATTATTGGATACAGCATGTATTAATGAACAATACTGGAGTTCAGCAGCTGATTAATGTTTGTCTTGAAACTACTTATTCTTGCTGTGATAAAAAAAGAGATTATTTATTACTAGAGACTGCTAGAAAGTAAAATTCATCTAAGTAAGACAATCAGTTTCTGTAGTGAAACAATCTGCATTATCTCTAACTGTAGGGAGGTTTCAAGGAATTAGGAAAGTATCATAATTGTATTAAAATTTGATTTAACATTCTACACAGAATTATAGCACAACAATTTTGAAAATCTGTGAACATGAGGTTTTTAGAGTTGGAAACACACTCTATATTTCTTCTCAAATGATTTAAATTGTCAGATCTGAGTTTCTGTCCAGAGGTCAAAACCCACTTCTGAATAGAGAGATCCAATTATATTTTTTCCAAACTTTGAAGATATTAAGCCATTATAATATTTTATTAACTCATTTTTACCTTTTATTTGTTTTAATTCTTTTTTTGTTGGTGTTGGGACAAAATTAATGTGGTGATGTGGAGAAAGCAACAGCTACATCAACTTCTCTTGAACACTATGTTAAGAACAGAAATTAGCAGATCTTCAGCTTCCTTTTTGTGAGAAAGGCAAACCTGATACTCTGCCAGACTAGGTATTTAACTGCCCTAACTGGGGCAACTAGGCATGTGCAGAAGTGCAACTCCAGTCCCTAAGACAATGGACCATCAAAAGTGAGACATAGATGTAGCCTAGGCACCATTAAAGGTTCTGTGGCAGCTGAGTGGGAATTTCTAGATTGCAATTATCAATATATTTCCCAAGTCCTTTACAGGATCTTGCCATTAGGAATTTTAAAATGGTTTCTTCTACTGATAAAAATAATATTTTATAAATTGCTCATATGTTCTGCACTTATTTCAATTTTGTTCTCTTTAGGGATGCTTGAGCATTTAATACTTGGAAGGATGAGTATGGGTGTTACATTTCCTTCTGCTGAATCTTGGTTATAACACAGTGTATCCCATGTTCATACAGAAATGTTGAGATTGATTTTGTTTCCATTTTTCAAAATCAGTATAATTTTATGAGATACATAAGCATAGATTGAACCTCTTAGATGTGCCTTAGACAACTCTCACACCTGCTGTCTTTCCAGATCTCTTGTGCCTTGCATGCATTTACAATTTATAGAACATGTTATTACAATAAATTCATTATCTTCTTGAATGCCATTGTGCAAGACACTGATGATTTCAGTAAATTGAATGGATGCAGCATGCATCGTGTCCCATCTAGCAATGACACACTGAGGCAAATCAGCAGCTTTTTTACTTCTCTTGACTTTAACCATGTTTTCCTTTCATCTCACTGATTTTATTCTGAAGTTATAAAACACTGTTTCACATTGTTAACAATCTCTATCCCCCAGCAAAATATGATGCAGTGACAAGAACATATCTTTTTCCTATATAATCTGCTCGAGGCTTATTGTGGCCTCTCTTCATATATTGGACATTCTACTTAAAAGATTTTTTTTTTTCCCCCACAAATTGTGAAGTATTACCTTTTATAAGTGAAAAATGGAAACCTGGTGGCAATGTAAGTCTTAGTGTAAAGATATGTGAGGAAATTCTTGTTTTATTAGTTCCTCCCTTTTAAAATGTTCTTTTTCTTTCAATTTCATTTTTCTAGTTTGCTGATCTTTTTAACTTTTCAATTTTTCTTTCCATCACCTGATCCAATTTAGCAGTGTCTTTGTGTCTACTCTGTGTGGTAAATAAAAGGTAGGTACATTACATGTCTGCAGAGGTTTCACTGTCAGTGATTCAGATTTAAGGCTGGATATTGATAGTGTACAGTGCTTTGTTTCAGATCTGCTCTTAAACAAAGGGTTATATCCCTCCTCTGACTCTGCAATAGACCATGAAAAACATATATCTTTTAATTTAAGCAGCTATAAAGGATTCTGCCCTCTCCTCTACTGGTTTTGGGAACTCTCCTTAGTTTGCCATTGTATTACTTTTTATTTTATAACCTTCTTTCTAAGGGCCCTATGTTTTTCATTTCTACTCATAAAATTGGGAAATATTATAATTTAATATATTAGTAAATCGGTATGTATACATATAAAATTTGGTAAAGCTATAAAAACTCTTAGAACTGAATCTCTAGTGGATTCTTCAAGTTCCAGGAAAATAAACTATTGTCATAATGGCATTTTAATGTAGGAATCAGGAGAAAATAACAGTGAACAAATAAAAATTATTTTTTTAATCATCATAGATTCTTTCTCTTCTAATTATGATGTAGTTGAGGTGGGAAAGATAAGGAACACTGCAGATGATAAATAGAAGAATTCTTTGCTATTCTTTGCTGATACAGGATAACATCATAAAATGTTTAAAATTTTTATAGTATCTTTCACACCATCAGCTTTGCTGCTGATATCTGTATTGTTCCTTCTTTTGCTGGTTAACTATTCTGCCTGAAACCAAAGCCTTCCAAGTGACCTGAGTTCTGAACCTATCCTTGTCAGACAATTATAATATTTGTGATGTACTCAGCCTTACTTCCCTCTCTTCTAGTACGTGCTACATAACTTTTCCAGAACTATCCAGTCATGCCTATCTATTTAGTAAATAATAATAATAGTATGCCTGGTATTATGCATAATAGTGAAGAAGAATTCCTTATGAAATAGTTTCCTTCAAAGCTTTGTTTTGGTTTGTTTGGTTTTGGTTTTGTTAAAGAGATATATTTCATATATCACCTTTAAAATGGATGCATAAACTGGCAGCTAAGCTTAAGTAAGCCGTTAACTGAGAAATGATAGGAAAGAAACTAATTTGGCTTTTCACTGTGGAACTACCCACTATCTGTATGCCTCCATCGTCTGTGCTACGAGGTGAAGAGAGAGACTCATAGTCTGTCACATTTTGGTGATTTCTGTGTTCTTCCTTTTGGCACTGTTACATTTCACAGACTGTATTTCTTGGTCAGCTTTTTCCCCATCACCTCTTCTGATCTCTTTAGATTACTTAATTATATATATTCTCATACCTGAATAAGCCTGGCATCTTCATTTCAAGTGACAATACATTTCAATCAGAAAGCATGGTATGCCACAGATGAGAACAGATCAATTCAGATAAGTTTTCCTTTACCCAGGCTACATTTGTAAACGCAAGTAATACTGCAAAGGACCTTAAAATATCTTTTTCAACTCAGCTCTGCAATACTGTGAGATATTACAAAAACCTCTTACTGCAGCTTGGACACAGCGGAGAAATGGAGATCTCAGTGTCTCCACCCTGAGATAAATGTCTACTATCAAATGGCAACAAATCCAAAACACAGCAACATAGGAGCTGCTATGAAGAAAGTCCTGGCCAGACCCAGAGCAATAGGGTACAGAATTTGTTATAAATGTGCATGTGATTACATAAGCTTTATTGTTTTTTAGGCTATCCAAGTTAATTAAGATATTATCCACATAAGCCTTGATACTATTCCTGTGGCAACCTGTGCTTGCACTCAGTGGGACCTTAAGGTTCTATTATAACAGTACCATCAAGTGAAATACGTACTCTTAAAAGTGTCAAAAGAGTAAAAAAATAAGATCACTCTTCCCACCTTATTTTATTTTGTATTTTGCTTTTGTGGGTTTTATTTGCTTGGATTTTTTCCACTCAAATTTGGTCTTCTCTTCACATAGCAATAATACGTTTGGAAAAGTTTGGTCCAAAATACTTTGGCATGGATTGTTTACAGATGCTTTTGCTCATCATTTTTGTATTTTTTACAAGTGAAAAATTGCCACAACATCATACATGGTGACAGTTCTGCTAGCATATTGAAAACAAGAGGAACTCCAAGTTAAGTCTATGATAAACCTGTTTGGACTGTTTTCTGCTTCAAAATACAATAAGAATGTTAGTTACCTACTAAAAAAATCCAGCATTGCATTTGCATTATATTTACTATGGTAAACACATACCAGATGTTGAAGAAAACTGCAATATTTCAACAGGAGTTCTCATAAAGAAGCAGTATTTGTTGCATTCCTCAGGACTTGGGAAATCAAGTAAACTTTTATTAGAGAAACAGGATATTTCTGGTTAGAATCCTGAAATGAACGTGTTTGTATCTCCAGTTCCATTAAAAAAAACTCCACCAAAGCAAACAAACAAAATCCTCAAGATATAAACAAGGAATCCAGTATTTCAAAATGTTAGCAAACAATGGATAGTAAGAATTGTTCCAGTTAAGAGCACTGTGGTTGCCTGTGCATTTAGCTTACTTGTTCAGGTACATTTTTGGCTCTGTACTGGTGAGAACTAAATCAACTCTTCTGGGTTATTGAGATTCATAATTTAGGAGGTGAACAGGTTTTAAAGATTCATATTTTTTATACAAAGAAGGCAATACTGTGGAAAATTAATCACATCTTGATCTGCTAATTACTCTATGATCTTTTCTTTAACATCCTACTATTTGTTTTATCTTTGTAAATAACAAATGTTTAAAATAAATCCAAATAAAAAAAGTTTAGGACCATTTACACAAGTAGAGCAAAGCTTAGGTGATCATAACTGTAGCTTTTTGGGGGTCTTTAGGATCTGGAAGATAAACAGAAAGCTTCTGGAGAAGTTTAAAAAATATATGGTTAAAATGGATCTAACATTATAATTCCATCTGCTAGTGAATCTTTTCAATGATACATGCACAGTTGTCAGAATTCATAGTAAAAATAATTTCTAATTTTAAATGAACACATACAAGAATGGAAGAGGGAACGCATTTCTGCTTAAGCTGGTTGATCAGAATTTCTAGTTTCTGTATCTATGTATCTGCAGCTATATTCATGTAAATTAACGTTCCTTGGCAGAGGCTATGTTTTATCATTATTTCTCATTTTATAAATAGATACAAGCTATTATGCCAGAGTACTAGCACTATCCAATGTGATCTTCATCCACTGCAAAAACATTTTTATTATAGCAAGGTGTGAGTCAAAGGACATAATCCATGTATTAAAGGTGTGTGCTAGCACAATGCTACAAGGTAAATTGTTATTGATTCATCTTCTGTAGGGAAACTGTTTTTGACAGGGTTGAGGACAGATATAAAGAGATGCAGCTCTTAATACAAAGGGCAAAGTTGAAAAGATTTACATTTAAATTTAAAAAGTGGCTGCTGGAAATCAATAATAATAATCAAGGGATTTCACTTTGGAAACATCATGACATAAAAAAAAAAAATTCAGATTTACAGTTGTTGCCCTTTAGGTATAGGTAGAAATCAAGATCAAAATTGATTTTGTTTTTTACCTTCCTGTTTCTATTAAATAAGCTCAGATAATACATGAATGTTAAGTATAGTTATTCTAAAGTATTTCATATCTGCCAAAGTGTATGATTACATGACTTTATCTGTCTCTGAACTTCACACTGAACAGTCTCACCTGTAAACTATAGCTCACATTTTGTTGGTAGAATGATAATTTTATGTTGTGTCCAATTATTGTGTTAGAATGCTTCAGTGAACAGTTAGTAGTTAAGCAAGAAATGAAGTTGAAAATGTTGAATTCCACTCAGAATCTAGCTATCTCAAACTAGCACTTTCTCACCTGATTTCTGTTCTATATGTATTATGTGAATGAGTATAATGCAGCTCATATCCTGTGGATACAGTATAAAACATGGTAGCAAGACAGACTCACCAGGAGGCTACACAGCTGCAAGGAAGGCTAGCACAGAATATGTGCACACCCCTGTGCAAACAGACTAAGGAACCTTTAGGTATCGAATAAAAATATATTTATCAACAATTGTAGAATATAAAGATGCAAACCTCTTCTAGCAGAAATTCAATAAACTGACAGCTGTGTAGCTCACTACCTTTACCTTCTCAACTTTTGACCACAAATTGATTAAAAAAGATTAATGCTTTGTTGAGATGTTAAAAGTTCAGATCAGAGATTCATATTTTCATTTGGCTCCTGGATGCTATGGGATTCTTGCATTCCTCTCAGAAACCACAGAAGTAAAAACATATCTAGACTAAAGAGTCTCTCCCTTTCTGTCTCTTCTCCCCTTCCATCCTTTTGCCCTCCCTCTCCTACCCCCCAAGGCTCTGAAGATGGATAAGTTTGCTTCAGACTCAATCCCCAGTATATTCTGGGGAAAGGGTAATCACATAACATTCAATATGGAAAAGACAGAGGTTTCTTTAGGTCCCTCTAGGTCCTGTATCCAGTGTCTGTTTGGTGATCCTATGGAATACTCTTGTGACTAAGTTCCTACACTGGGGTTAAGGAAGCTTCGGGTATCATTTCTTCTTTCACAAGCCAAACGTATTGTTATGGAAAGCAAATGTATTTTAATTCTATAAATCTATTTTATTAGCTTCTCAATATCTCAGTTTGCAGTCTGCATTGGAGATACTATTTACTTTTCCCAGGTCAACATTGTGAAAACTTGTTCATTAATGTTTTCAAGGACTTCAGCTATGGGCTTTTTTGTAGGCTTTAGAGTAATTTATTTAACAGATAGGCAGACATACCGTAGTAGCTAGACATCTGTAAGTTGCTGAGGATTTGAAGTCTGATTTTGAAGACACTTGGAAAAGTTACCAGGTCTTCCTAGAATGTAATTTTTGTATAAGTGAATGAATGGTTTGGAAAGGCTAAGCAACCAGCCTGGAAAATATTTCCTGTCAGAAAGAGGAGAATGGTACATTTCAGTGCGTTGAGTAGCTAGGGAAAGAATGGAGAATAAGAAAGAGAAGAGGGACAAAAAGTGGAATTGAACTCGGCAACGTTTATGTAGTTATCTGAATAATTTCACCTGAATCTGAGAGTAGAGGCTTTACTGGAGGATTTTTTTTTTTACTCTCTGAAGTCTCTCTCTCAGTAACACAGTGTATTTTCTCTATCAGAAAGTCTTTGGAGTTTTATGCCTATGTTTACAGTTGAGCCACTGTTTGAATGTGTTGTAAAAGAGTGCTCACACTAGGTCAAATAAAACTCTGGCATGGGGACCAGAAACAAAGCAGAAGAAATTTGTAGTTAATGTAGGATTTCCTTTCTACTCTATAAAGTATAGTATAGCTGTACCATAAATCTGCCACCTGAACAAAATGCAGGTATATACTGAGATCGTGTCCCTGTTAATTCTTATGCAAATCTGATAACAAAAATTTCATAGGTTTCTCAGTATTTTATTTAGTATCTACCATTAACTGCCAAATTACAATAATTTTTGCCATTAAATCTCAATTCTTTAAAAAAAACCAAAACAACCCCCCCCATATTTGTTATCCTTATTTTAAACTGGGACACCGAGAGGTGAAAAGTATCTTGTTTGAGGGCATTGACAATTGAGATCTGATGACTCTGGCTGAAGTATATGTAAGCAAATTACGACTCACTGCCGCCTACTTTGTTTTTGTCTAGAGATTACCATCTCTCCAGCAGTCATCATAAGGGAAAGGATGCCCATATTCCACTTACGCTATACTAAGACAAAGGACTTTACCCTAAGCTATTAATTAATGAAGATAGACTGTTTAACTTATGTGTGGGTATGCTTTGGTGACAAGAAATAGCTTCAGTGAAAGGAAGAGAAGACAATAGAAGGAAACACCTGTTTTGTCTGTAGACTGATACCTACAAGTTTTCCAGAACTGCCCATCAATGTCCTCTGTTGCCTGGTTATTGAGTCAGGAAAAAGATGTGAATCCCCTACTACATTATCCACTACAACATACTTCCTTAGTTACTGAGATTTAAACACAGTATAATGAAGCATTAAACTGGTTTCCCATATTAGAAAAATAATTTAGACAGTTTGGGGCAGAATTTGATCTTCTATTTTTGAAGTTCCTCTTTGTCACAAACCCTACTCTGTGGGGAAGATACTTATATTTCTGAGATTTGTTCTCATGTTTATCCTGAAAGGCGCTCTTCCATTTTAAATTCTGAAAATAAGTTCCTTAGTACCAGGAAGTGGATAAAACTACAATTCTGTTCTAACTTGTTATATATACCTGCATTATAGTTTTCCTTTCTATTTCTCCTTTATGTCTTAGGGCCTTGACTATTCTTTAAAATTATCTTTTTTTGAGGAATAAGTCTTTGGATATACTTTTACAATATGTCTATTGTATTAATTTTAGTTTTAGCTACATAGTATCAACAAATGATATATCAAAATCACAGTGAGAAATTCAGAAGTGGAGCTTGTGAAGCATGCTATCAGGTTTCATCAGAGGCTTGAATATGATCTTAACTGGCACAGTTTTAATATCATTAAGAGTTTTGCATATGCTTCAGCTAGTATTCATGCAGATGAGAACAAATATCAATATCCATCTGTTAAGTGAGTGCAGCACATATGGTATCAGAGAACCTTAAAATAAGTCAGGTATGGTTTATAAAATATTATTCAAACCACTGTACTGTGAAATAACACAAGCAGGCTAAGGGATTTGCTCACCTTCATTTGCCTTCTAATTAAAGAGAGGCCTGTGTGAAAACCTTGGAACTGGATACCTCATTTTGGAAAAACTGTCAATGCAAATTTCAGCTTCTCATGAGTGCACCTATTTGTATTAATCCTACTTCCAAACAATTTCAAAGGTTGTAAGAATTTGGCTGCATTACTTTTATGCATGTTTTACTTTGCACTGTCTAGAGACAACTAAATGAAAGTAGTGGTTCATAGGCAGACTCACAGCACATCTATGTAAACCTAAATATGTATATATGTATATATTTGATGAAAGCAGATGGACAAATACTATATGAGTAGAGAGAGCTTGGCAAATTTCAAGAACTTGTTCACTTCAGTAGTTTTCATTTGTAATCACAAGATAGTTGTTCTGTCAGAGCTGTACTTCCTGTCTGGCTTTTTATCGCAACCTCTTTTCTATGTTGCAGTTATATACTTTGTAGTGGAAACAGGGAAAGTGTGTGAAAAGAGGAAGCAAAACAATTTGAAAGAAATTAGGGTACACATATCATTTTCTAAATTAATACCGGGGAAAAAAACCAAACCAACCAAACAAAATCAAATGCCTATAAATCTGTGGAATAGAAAGATTAAAGGTCTTGTTTCCATTTACAGATTTTGAAAGTTGGATAAGATTTGTCTAAAGATTGGCAAGCTAAGAAAGAAGAAATGGATTTCTATTGACACTTCATTTCCCACGATATTGATAAAATAGAGTAGTATATTATACTATAGGAAAAACACATCTTGTAGTCTGGAAAACAAAAGTTTAAGCAAGTAGAACTGTAGATAACTAATTATCTGTTTCAGCTTTGGAGCAGTTCATACTTTTGCTTTTGCAAAGAAGTTTCATGGCTTTTGTTTTTCTGACATAACGCATTATTTAAATAAAAGAAAAAAGAGTAATGTTTCTGCCTTGTTCTGTTTTGGTTTTACAATGTTAACTTTATTGGCAAGTAAGTATGTTGGTTTAATGGAAACCTCCTACCCACATTAAATATTTGAGTTGAGTGCAAAGCCAAAGCCTTAGCTATAAGGTATGTGAATGAAAGTGGGCAACTGCTTTGCAAAATGTCTTTTTGTTTTCTAAGAGAACAAAAAACCCACAACATATGAAGAACTGTATTCTGAACATAGTAAGACAAATGGAAGTTCAATACTTGTTTTAGAAATTTCATGGGTGATTCATCACAAGTTTCCCTTCTGTTTTTGTGCATAATGGGAGATTTCATAAATGACAGGATCAAGAACAAAGCTGAAGGGCATTATCATATAAAGGTTTGGAGGATTACACATACACAATTCCTTCAATGCGTGCTTTATAGAGTTGCTTTGTACAACACAGAGTGCTCTTAAGAACAAGTTATGACTAAATGTCCCATTAAGTAAATCCAATAAAGATGGTCTACACTAAAGCGAAGAAGGATCTCTAGTACTGTATACAAGGTTATTCTGAACTAGGCTGGCAATGACAACACTTTGTTTCAGAAGCATAGAGCTTATAGCCAAGTATGACTCTAAAAAGGTACCTCCAGTATAGAAGGTAACCTCTAGTACATGGTAAAGGTGATGGGAACTAATTCTACACAAATAATGGATGATTTTTCAGACTTTTTGTTTAAACTTTTATCCCTTAGCCAATTAAAGGAGTTCAAATAGAACTATGCAAAAACAATGTAAAATGATAGAAAATAATGCCTGGAAAGTTTAAATTTTTAAAATGTCTTGCATAGATTTTAATCCTTTAAAAATACCTCCTTTAACCTATTGCTTGTATATCAAACTTCATTTGAACTCTGTCTCTAAGCTATGTATATCATAGATCCCTGCATTTAACTGAAAATGTGGCACATTTATTTTACTTTTCCTTTTCAAAGTAGGGTTTTGAGATAGTGGACACAAAGAATAAATATAAGATAATAGTTCATCCCTGAGGTACTGTTATTGATTTCAGGAGTAATTCTAGTCCAGTTATTTGGAAATACAGTTTTCAAACCTTTCATTATCTCACAGTAATTTTTCATTTCACTACGGAAACAAAAACCATGCAAAAAGCCCAGGAAAAGGAATCAGAAACAATTAAAAGCACTAGTAATAGCTGTTTCATCTGTACCCCAAGAGACTTTAAAGCCTATTATTTAGTTTCCTAAAAAGACAGAAAGAAGACGCCATAAAGTGAATAATACATCAAATGCTAAGATACAAAAGTTTATCATAAGAGTTTTTTCTATCCTTTCTGAAATAATAAAGTTGAGTCATCAGTAGATTAGAGTATTTGGCAAAGGCTAAATATTTTGCATTTATCAGAATCACTCTGTGGAACTCACTGATACTGTGGAAATAATATGTATGATTATTCAGAAAATGTCAGTACATATTCTCCTATGAAAAAAAAAATCATTTCAAGGCTAGTGCCAATATAATATCTATCATTATGTCAAACTGGTTTGTCCCTCTGTGACTTGTGAAGACATTCCTCAGGATTAGAATGTGTTAAGGTCTTCCACTATCCAAGAATAGGCAGTGAGAGCTGTTGTTCCTAGTATAACAGGACAATGTAACTTTGGATGCTTCAGAAAAAGTAATTTAAAAGTTTCTGATTTTTTAAGCCAAGCTTGGGCTCTAATCTATAGCTACTTGAGAAAAAATGGAAAAATATTGGAAAAAATGTTATTAAAGATTGACCTTTCTTTCATGTGAGGAGAAGCTCCTCAGATTGCCTTTCATACAACTGGGAGCTGCAGTCACACAGTATTATCAATACTTATGTGTTAGGGCATAAATTGATCACTAGCTAGAACCAGGAAAAAATGTCTGAGAATCTGGGGGGAGAGGGGATGGATTATGAGAAATATGTTCTGTGCAGTTTTTGGACTTGATATATTTTGATTTCTTGTTTAAAGGCAGTCCCAGTTCCAAGCCCACCTTTGGCAAGGTAATAGTAGATTAGCGTTCATAAATGTCAAGTGATCTCTCCACCTCAGCTTGCAGCAGCACAAGTATATACTCAGGGACTGCTTTCTGTGTTCATTCTGGTGATAAAAAATTTTTGTAGTAGGTGAAGGATTTATAAGTCCTTACTCTGTCTTTTTATTCCTTCCTTTTTTTTTTCTTGATGTATCATGTTACCTGTAATTTATTAATGAGTAGGCCTTCTGCAAAATCTGTGTTTTTACAATCATCTGTTTCTACGATCTCAGGCTGACTTTGCTGCAGTGTGCTAGAGTGCATAAGAGTGAACTGTCAGCAGCAACTGATTTATAAGAGTGATTTACCTTCTGGAGAGTGTAATTATGTACATAGTTAAGAATTAATCAGGTGAGAGAATTATAGAATAATCACACTCTTGACTTCGGAAGGACAAACTAAATGGAGAGTGTTCCACCAAGACATCTCAGTAGATGGAGATCTCTTTATTCTTTAACAGCTGGATGATGAAGGTTTCCAGGATAGTTGTCTTTATTTTTAAAAAGAGAGAAACTGAGCAATCTTGCAGTGGTTACCTTTCAGGTCACATAGGTGAAAATACATGAGAAAGGTGGAGCAAGAATAAAATACATTAGCAATCATGAAATTAAAAAAAATCAGAAAAAATTCTGGCTGAGATTTTTAATTTGCCATTATGACATTGTGTACAGTTCTGTGAAGATAAAAAAGGTTTCTCTCTGTCTCTGCTGACTAAAAGACATCTCTTTTTCTTCTTAATAATGAGCATTATGTCTTTTACATTTCAGCTTTCTTGGTATGTGTCCTTTAACAGTTATATTTTATTAAACTTCATGGCAGTTGGATCTTCATTTGAAGATGCCACACTGTCTAAAAGTCTAAAGGCTAAAACATGAGATTTTCTGGACAGTTTGTTAGGGACTTTACAGCATTTTTCCTGAAGTATATCGTGCTTTACATTTTGTTTGGGCTCACTGCTATCTCTGATAGTGAAGTGCTAGGGCCTGAGCAATAGGCCCTGAATTAAAGTCGGCATAAGGATGAATCTCACAACCAGATAGTATGGCTGAAACCAGCAGAGGATTTTTCTCTGCTGGGAAATTAGCTGTGGGAACAGACACAGAGCTATCCTGATAGACAAACCAAAGCAGATAGAGGTGCCTCCTCCTCTTTGAGTCTCTTCCCAGGCTTGGCTGACCTTGAACGGAACACAATAAGGAAGGAAAATAGCAGGTGTCCTGCTTTTGAAGTTATTTTTGAGGATTGCCTATGCAACCTGAATTGTTTATCCAACAGTATA
>JAVSBS010022409.1:0-63967 GCA_033124195.1 Coracias cyanogaster | reverse complement strand
GTGTGTTTGGTTTTATGTGATTTTGGGTTGGGTTGGGTTTTTTTGGTCGGGTTGTGGGTTTTTTTTTTTCCCCCCTCCGGGAAGCACTATTGAGATAGTTTAACAGGAGATCATGTACTTTGGCTCTGGTATATTCTATTCATAGTAGCTGAAAAGTTATGCCAGTAGGGCTTAAATATGTATAGGTTGGGAGTATAATCACATTAATAGCTAAGTTCTGCCCATGTAGCTGAGGTAACGGAAAAACCTTGTAACTTAAATATGTTTTTATAGTGATAACCGTTACACTGAATATCAAAGTAATACTATGTTAAAACCTATAAAAATGCTATTACCTTAGTCACACGTCTATGTAAGTATCTCTCTTGAAATACCTTTTAATAACTACTTTAAAATACTTCTACTTACAGATGATGATTATGTGTGTAAAAGAAATAAGCATGCATGCATAGGAAGATGAAAATAATTAGGATAAATAAAATAACTTACACAACGAGGGTAGACATAAGATTATGGCTGGTCCATTAAAGTCTAGGAATATCTGCCCATTGACTTCAATTAGCTTTGAATTAGGCACTTAAACAGCAGGAAGCAAATGGAATATTCTATTTGATTATCCTGGTCAATGAGCAATGAATGCATAAAAATAACCGTCCACGGACCCCAGTGGAATCGGCCTCTCTAAACTAAGCTGAAGAACAGCAACTTTTCATGATGTTATTCTTACTCATTTTTTTTTCTGCCTGAAGCATTCTGGGTATTTCAGAGGTAAAGAAGCAGCAGCTTCTAAGTCTACAATGAATTTAGGTGCGGTTTCAAGGTTGCAGAAGAACAACGCTCTGTGAGAATGTGTCAGTATGATTGGACATTTATTTGAAGGGAATATTTTTTTATGGTTTCAGATGGGTTTTCACTACAAAGCCCTGAAGATGTCCTGTATGCTCCTGAGCACAGCCAGCAGCCAGTTCAGATGGAAAGGAAGACACAGGGACTTCAAGCAAACCCTGCGGGGAGTCACCACCACCACCTTCTGCCGTGGTCAACAGAAGCGGCAGGTGAGTGACCACGGTGCTCCGGGTGAGAGGAGACCCAAACAGAACCCGGCACAAATAACGTTTAATGGGCTGAGATAGACAGTGTTTGGGTAATAAATGTACCAGTTTCCCAGATTTACAAAGAGTAGGTCAGTGGTTAGTTGGGGAATTCAGAGGCCTGCCAAGTCCTTACATTCCTTGACCAGCCCCGGAACGGCCACCCACAAGAAAGCAGGAGCTTCCGGGCTGATGGAGAAATTCTTCCTCTCTCCCCTGGGCTTCTTATTCTGTATTTCTTGCTCAGACTCATTCTTTGCTTATTTCTCTGCTTCTTACCCTCTTTCTGAAGTGGTTTTGTATTTATCCCTAACTTTACAGTAGGGACGTCTCTGGATTTGAAAAAGATGACCTAGTACTTTGTGCCAGTTGCTGTAGGTCTCTAGCAGGGAGGGGAAATATTAATTACTGCAAACAAAACATATTTTTTTGGCCTTTCTTAATCCAAAGTTGATCCAAAGCATACAATTTTTGGTCATGGCTTAGAGAAATACGGTTTTGATGCCAGCTGGAAGGAGCAATATTGGAGGACCTCTCTGTTTTCCACTGCTAAACATATCTGAGGGTATCAGTAATGGCAAGTACTCCAAAGGAACATCTAAAACTAAGTAAAACAGAAAAGGACCTTGGTTATGAATCACAAACAAGTCAGTGTTACATCTAATGTCACCAAAGGGAACCTGCACCAGGCGGTGATTACACTGCAAAAGAAACGCTTGCTGAAATAGATGCTGCTGCATGGTGTGCTGACACAATTGCAAGAACAAACAAGGCTTCTTGCTACATCTAAAATACTAATTACAAAACACTGAGAACTGGAAAGTCTTAAATCAGATGATGCCTTCAAGAGCATAGTAGAGGAAATTACGAGTTAGTAAATCGGAGGTTTGGGGTTTTTTTTCATTGTTAAGGTAAGAAATTGAAAGGAAAAGGTCAATACAAGGGGAGATGGCTGCTGGGGTAGATGAGCTCTTCAAAAGCTCAGAGCTGCTGAGCACTGGCTGCCTACCTCTGGGAGACAATGCCAAAGGAAAACAAAGAGAGGTGCTTCTGACCATGAGTCTCCCAAAACACCCGGGTGAGCGCTCCCTGCTCCCACTGATCCCACAAGCCAGGATGTCTGAGCGAGGGGAGCAGGCAGGAGGAGTTAGACTGTGGTTAACCTGGGTGTTAAACCCCGAGCTGGGATTCGCCAGCTGGAGAAGTTGGAGGGGTTTTACATCTTGCTAGTTTCAGCTATGTTGGCCTGAGGAACCACGCAGGGTAAGAGATCCTCCGATTAGACGAGAGTAGATAAAGAAGTGTAATGTCATCTCAGAACGACGGGCCATCAGGATGAAGAATAGTGACAAACATCTGGACCTGAACTAACACCTGCGGAATCTGAGGCACAGTGGGCCAGCTGGAGTGAAATATCATTGATGCATTTTACAATAACAATTTGCATATTGATTAAACCCCATAATTTAGATTGCCTCAGGTTTGCTCTGAGCTGTCCTACTGATACCTGGCAGCCTCTTAACTGTGGGTGGAGGAAAATTACTTGTACTGTCAATAGCTGTTTACCTATATTAAAATAATTAGCAATCAGAGTGTACTCCACCACCTTGCAGGGAGTCTAATTAACTTTCTCCTTCGGATTTATACATCTACTACAAAATAAATGGAAAGCCACCCCGTGTCCTCCATCACGGGAATGTGTCTGTCTGTGTTCTGGCAAGGCAGGGGCCAGTTCAGACAAGGACACTCGGTGTGTCAGGGATTTGTCACCACACCGTGACGCTGCCTTACTCAACAGAGAGCATAATTCAGTGTGTTACCCTGAGCGATGCACTGCAACGGCAAAGTGTTAATCTCCATTAAACATTTAAAAGACACACGGCTATTTTCATCTGGGGAAGCTGCTGCTGATCCATCTGCGGCCCTTGCAGCTGAGGCAAAGCGGCAGCCCCGTCTCCCAGGCTGTTACAAATTACCAGAGGACCATCCTTCAGCTCAGCCTCCAGCAGCAGAAGCTGGAAAGTAAAATGACTTCATAATAAGATGAAGTCCACAGCTCCTTTTTGCTACTTAATACATTGCTAAAATGGAAGAGCACGGCTCTCCTGTTCCTCTGCAGACGATTCTCAGAGGTTTAAGTACGCTGGCCACCATTGCCATCATTTTACTTGGAAAAGACATCAACATACTTACATCGTTCCATGGTGGGAGGCTTCCGACTAGTTCTGTCGCAGTTTGTGCTCGTGCTTTGAGGTTTGCGGAAGCCAGCGTCCTGCAGAGAGCAGAGCTAGGGTTACCAATGGGCACTGAAGGCTGGGAAGAAGGAAACGTCATCTGTGGCAATGATCGTCTACATCGGCAATACTTGGAAGGTTTAGGAGAAGGAGGTACCCATAATAGTATAATTTAAAGCTAGCTTTGTTTGAATGGCCATGGAGAGTGGGCATAGCTTGCTAACGATGTCACATAGCGCTGCAAAGCCGTCACAAGCTGGTAGGCTTGGATGGGCTGCAAAGAAATGTTGGTTTCATCTGTCCCTCAATATGGTGATTGTGTTGCCTGGCACCTTTCCCTCTCATGGTTGCTGAAACCTCTATTGCGGCATTGAATTCATATCCCTGTAGCATTTAATAATGAGGCTTTTCACTGAGAAATTTAATCCACTCTGTATATTTATCTTAATCATGGCAACATGAACAAAAGGGTGAGAGGGATGAGGAGAATGAGAGAAAGCTCAAGGAGGATGTGTAGGTGCTCATGGCTAGACTGATAGAGCGCTACATCTGTTATTGTTTAGGAAAGACACAATTTAACTTCAGAAGTGCAGGCTCCTTTTATGTTGGGCACGGCACGTAAAAGATGGTGGTGACAGATCACAAGATCCATGCAAAGTTGGCAATTGTAGAGTAAAGCAGAAGAAGTGGCAGCTAAACTCCAAGGAAACAGGTGGCCTGAAGGGACCTAGTCGATGAGGAATTATGGATTCCCTGACACAAAAAAAAATCCAGACTATGCACAAATATAGGAAAAGGGAGGGTAAAAATCAAGTCTGGAAACAAAAAAGCCCATAGAAAATAAAAATGGAAAAGCTTTTATTGTCTTCATTGGGAAAGCTTATGAGGAATGATGAAAAACATTAGCGTGAGTAATGTCTCAAAACCATATAAATTGGTGAAAATGTTTGATGGATCACACCAATTAGATTGTAGAGAGAGCATTTTCTGAATCAGAAGTAGAAGAAACAAAGCGAAGCTGTGAATTTGTTACAGAGCTGAGCCCTCCGACATTCTCATGCAGTTATAAATAGGCTGTTTAAATAGGGTAGTTTGTGGGACTGGTAATTCCAGCTGACATGAGGAGTTGAAAAGCGCGAGGAAACCTGTCTGTGCTGCTTGTTAGAGTAACAGCTTGTGACTGCACGCAGAAACAGTTCTCCTCAAGATCCAGTCTCCTCCCATCACACAGAGCTCAGCAGGGGTTTGGGACTGAGGGGGAGCGTCGTAGGTGGTTACAAATAATAGTAAGCAAATATTAATCTATTGTCACAATAAATTCAAGCATAAAGAACCGAAATATGAATATGAAATAATACCTAATGCAGGCGAAGCATGGTAAATATTTTTTCAAGCATTATTTTTGCTTGTTCTGAAAAGTCAGAGATCTGTGTTTTAACTTCCTCTCATGAGAAGATAAAGATGCTGTTGTGGGCTGTGCCACCACGGAGCTGAGCAAACACTCTGTGACCCCGCCAAGCCAAACAAGTAATGAACTGGGGTATAACACTAACGTAGCTACATGACTTTTTGTTGTCCTGATGCAGGGGCCAGGTCCTGTGAGGATCACCACACATGTCAGTAGAGCATACAGACGTTCCCAGAGCCAGCTACCACTTTGTACCATGGTTTAATGCATTCGGGGAGGTGTGACACCCTTCAGCGTCTGCAGGTTATGTTGGTAGGTGGGTATCTGGGCTTTGCACCCCTCTGAAGAAATGAAACGCTTGTTATTATCCATTTATAGACCTCTTAGACATTTATAGACCTCTTTCCTCAATTTTGTCTGTGTTTCATACTGCCTAGCAATGCAGCTTGCAGGTGCTGCTGCAATATATAAATTGAATAAATAGGAGAACGGTGGGATTAAGAATCAAGGCCCTTTTTTGATTCACATCATATTTTAATTGAAGTTGTTTTTCTATGCAAATGCTGCCGCCAGGAAGAGAGTTGTGGGAAAGCCCAGAAAAATCTCTGCTATTAATTTGAACTCTGTATGCATTTGTAGCCATAGAAGTAATAAGTAAATATATTTGATTCATAAATAGTAACAATATGCATACTTACACCTAAATTTTATAGATTTCAGGAAAATGCGAGAGTTACTATTATTTAGAAATGTGGAAAACAAAGGAGTTTTGCCTCAGAGGCAGTGAAAGCTGGGCTTGTGAACCCAAACTGAGGACCTGGCACTGAGCAAGCTGGGTTGGAGCATCCTCTCTGGGATCAGCTGTGGGACCAGGCGTGCTCCTCACCAGAGGCTGTGAGCAGGGCTTGTGGGACACCCATCAGGAGATGCTGTGGAGCTGGCCAAGCAGACGCCAGGAAGTGGAGCTAGAGGTGAGAAACTGCTGGGGGCTGGAGCACAGCAGGGGTGGAGCAGTTCGAGCATCCTCTGCTCTGAGTGACTGGAGGGTTAAAGGCAAAAGCTTGGTGCTGAAGGACAGCTGCAAGGGAAGGAACTGATTCTTCTTATGGCTATGAAGGAAAACAGCTTCGCTTTTCTTCAGTGCTTATGTTTTGTATCTTTTTATATCTATTACAAAGCCTGCTTCAAACTTCTGAGTTGTTTTTATTCCTGTAGCAGTTACTTGCAGTCTGTATGGCTAGGCTGATCCCTCTACTTTAATTTACCACTAATTTCAGAGGAACCAGCACTAGAAACTGACAAATAAGTTCTTAGTGACAATGAGCTTGACCTTACAAGGAGTAGAGTTTCTAAGGTAAATTCAGCTGTATTGTTGGGCTAACTAATGAATGGGCAGAATTACAACTGGGTGTAACTTACCAGAGTTTAACCAGCACTTAAAATTGTAGAATTGTTTTGGTTGGAAGAAACCTTTAAGCTCATAAACCGTTCCCCCAGCACTGCCAGGTCACCACCAAACCATGTCCCTCAGCAGCACATCTCCAGGGCTTGGAAAGCCCTCCAGGGATGGGGACTCCACCACTGCCCTGGGCAACTTGAGGCTGTTTCCTCTTGTCCTGTCACTTGTTACTTTCACTTGAAGCATCCCATGAAAATTTCCTGGAGCATATAAGATACAAATCAGCACAGAGCTAACGTGTCCCCTGAAAATGGGCTCTGTGGAAGCAGCAGGTAGCACTGGACCCTGTTGTGCTGGAAGAAGTCCCTTGAGGCACGGCAGGCTTGAATTTAAACTTGTGCTTGTCTGGGAGTGGGGGTAGATATCAGCTTGTTGGATTTCTAGCCTGATATTAAACTAGAGAAATTCTGCCCAAACCCAGGGACTTAATAAGAGAGCCAGGGAGTTCAGCTGTATGGGGAGAAAACACAAAATGACACTATTCTGAGATAAACAATTTACAAGACACTCTGAATGAGTGGTGGAAACCTGAGGAAGTGTGGTGGTGAGAGCACGGCTCGGAGAACCCTCCTCTGCAGTGCAGAGCAGTTTAAAAAAATAATCCAAATACTACCCACCAAGTCCTTGGTTATAAAGGGTGTCAGAGCAGTGAGCAAAGGGAAAAACACTTTCTAGAGCATCAGCCTCAGCTGCGCTCGATGTGGTGGGATCTTCTGGGTGTAACAACATGAACAGTGTAGTTGCTCTGAGGGTGCCAGTTGCTCCAGTGATCATGTATAGGAGGTGTTTGGAGTAAGGAAATAGAAGAGATTTTATGGGTCTTTCCCAGCTATACGCTCCTTTTTTTCCCGGCTGGTGAAATCAACTTTTTGTTTCCTTATCAAGGCCCCTCCTGACTATAACAACAGTCAGAGAAAAGGACAGCTTATAAAAACACTTGGAAAGTTGCTTGCTGATTCCTGGGACAACAATTGGTCTCTGAAATGGAGCTAATTAATAATTTCATTATGATCGTAATCTTCAACACTTCCCTTTATTTTTCCAGGCTCTTTCCTTAGCTATCTGTCTCTGAGATAAGAAAATTATTATCAGTGTATCAGCCCAGATACATTTCAGGGGAAGAATGGCAAGAATTAATTCTGGTCTATCTGAGAAGAGTACAATTAGGAAGCTTTCATGATGAGACTAAATCTCCAGATTATTGAGTCAGATATCCTCAATTCAGACTGCTCTGAAAACCCAATAAACCTCCATTCGCTCTCCAAAATGCCTTGTGAAATAATCACCACTGTAAGGGAGGAGGGGGGTGGAAGCTACCTGTGACTGCTCTGAGCAATCCTTTCACAGTCATACAAGGTTGTTTGCAAAGTTAAAGCTAAGATACGTTTCATTGCCTGTTTGTAAATATGGATTTTATTGGTACAGTGCAATAATACCGACATTTTATTTAAAATGTGGTTTCTTTTGGAAGTTATCTTTGACCCGTCATTTTTCACCCTTATTTTCTGTGCTGCTGGGACCTGTGATCAACACAATGATAGCTCTGAAAGAATAATTATAATAGATGATGCTGCCTGATTTTGTTTCACTGGAAACTCATTTGGGCAGCATTATCCCAGCTTTGACGTGTTGATGGGTTGTCATCCATTTTGTAAAGAATTCAGGGGGAAGAAAAAGGAGCAACTTCAGATTTGATTAATGCTTTCCACAAAAATAAATGAATGTTCCTCTGACTTCCAGCTTGTCTTTGATCCTCCAGAACTGAGTGAATTTTGTGTTCCCTGTCCTCTGGAGATCATGACTGTAATGAAGGCAGAGCATTAACACATCCTGCTATCCAGAATCTGGGAAGTGGGAGAAAGAAACAAAGCAAGCACCCCCAGCCAGGCTTTTCATCTGTGTCAGGGAGTGTGAGCGTGACTTAAAAGGAGGTAGTCAGATCTTAGTGTCCTTTTCCTTCTTAGTTACCTTTTAACTTGCCTGTGGAAAAAATGGTCATCAAGGGAAGACATCATATACTCTTCCTTACCCTGTCTTTTCTTTTTCCTTCCTCCCGTGTATACAGCTTACCCCTGAGGTAACGGACTGGTCCGTAGCTGAGCACTCCAACTACAGTAGTCAGTTCTGGATAAAATTAGCTTTAAATAAGTCAAGTGCTTGGAATAGCAATTTCCCTGATGTTATTTATGGTAGTTGGTAGTAGCTTTGGGCAGTAGCAGGTGAATATTGTAAGGGATATGGTTACTATTGGGAAAAATGACTAAAAATATTTTTGAAGAGATTATTTTCTTTATGGGTTGGCTTTTCCCCTGGGTTCTTGTATGATCAAGCTGCCCTCTGAAATGCTTAGAAGAAGACTGAATTTTTCCAAAAAATCTTGCTTATGACTGAGCATTTGTGGAACTTTCACAGTGTACAGCCTAGCTGAGAAACTCCCTCAATACAAAAAGATTTAACCCAGAATGAATTCAAGCTCATGAGAACGGGGCAGAAGAGGTTTTAGCACTGTTAGTGCATAATTTACAGCAGCAAGGAGGCTGATCCGTAGATCCCTAACCAGGCAATTAACACAAGAGGAAAAAGAATTTGTCTCCATTCTTCATATCTCAGTGCATGCACTGTACGACGATAAAAAAAAGAAAATTAAATCCAAAGTATGTATCCAGCCAATAAACCTTACCTTAGCCTGGTGGGAACTGTGGCTCTGAAGCCTCAGTGAACCAGAAAGAAAAAGCTGTGGTGTTTTCTGTCATTTCCTAACCCACTTACCTTCCTGACCTCTCTGAGTGTTTTGAAGCTCTTGAGACGACATCGAGAACTGGTTTAGAGCATCATATTCATCCGGTCAGGGAAGAGAAGTTACAGGAATGAAATGCTGTGATAAACTGCAGCTGACCAGCGAGGATCCCCTGCAGATCCAGAGTGCTGAGCTCTGTGATGAGCAGTAAGCAAAACACATTGCGGGGGCAAATATCACGTAAGCCCAGGTAACAAATGTAAAGGACTCAAGATCTGCTCATGAATATTTCATGAACTGAAGATGAAGCCGTATGAAAAATTATTATTTTTTCCATTTTTGATTATAAGCATTTTCTTTGTGGAATTCATGAGATTTTTATCCCTGGACTGTAATAGAGTATTTCTCTATTAAGAAATTTGGGGGAATTAATTCATTCATAATGAATGAAGAAGGAAAAAAATTACTTATCTTTGAGTTTGAAAAGTAATTTCTAATTTCTTTCAGTAGGTAATTCCTCAAAATCACCTCTCTATGTCACCACATCTATATGTGGAAGGTAGATTTAGTGGTCACGTGGTTCTAAATACGCAATTATGGTGTTGGTGAAAAGGACTGTTGTACTTTTAAAAATTCCTTTTAAATCCAGCTGATTTCAGCATTGCCTTCTACGTTGCTTGGAGGCCATAGAGCAGGGCTAAGGGCCCTCTCCATTCCTAGTCACTGCTACTCATTAAACTAAGTACTGCCACACTTTTAACCTTAATTTACCAATATTTGAATTCTGGCAGGATTGATCTCTGCTTAAAACGTTTGCTTAGAAATTGACAGCATGTTAATAGATAATAGTCCTTACCTATAAATTAATTTTCAGAAAGTTCTGTGTTCTGAGCCTCGTGGGAGGCAGAACACTCCAGACGTGGTGAGGCGTGGGTGGTGCTGCTCCATCGCCCTCTCACCTGGTGCTTCTGCTGTGGAGGCAATTTTCCTTTCTTCCCTTGGAGAGGAAGGGAAATGCCGACTCCATCTGCTTGCCTGTGACTGGGGAGGAAAGTGAGGTGAAACTGGCCTGAGAGTTGGACGCTTCCAACAAGAGCCGTTTCCATGCTGTCACAGGAAAGATTACAAAGCAGTGATTTGTGTGAAGAGAGAAATACCTTCTACGGTGCTGCTTACGAGTGCCTTAAAACAAAAGCCATACACTTGAGGGCAGTGAATAGTTGTTTTCATCTCAGTTTTGCTTTATGCTCTTCTTTGATCTAACATGAAAATGATTACAATTGATGAGATACGGCAGCAGACAAGACCCCGGGGAGTTCTTCGTTATGTAACGCTACATCCAATTCATTATTTTGTGACTCTTCCTCAAATAGCTTTCTGAAAGATCAAGTTAGTCAAAGCTACCCTGGGTTTTTAGCTTTGCTAAAATCTACCGTATTACATGCTCAGTGAATTTCCACGGCTTTTGTTCGCGTCACTGACAGCACCTGTCATTTGCCTTTTTATGTCTTGAAAGCTGCTGGTGGCAGCTTAATCAAAGGTGCTGAGGAAAAATACATATCCCAGAGCAGTGGCCCATAAAAGAAGGCTACTTAGATTTTAGCACAGACTGGATGTGTCATAACCTGTAGTTCCGTGGGGTTTATTTTTTCCTTGTGTGTATCAACCCTTGACTGCACGATTGGGAATCTGGGTGAGTTGGTAACAAAGGAATGCGGTTAAGGAACTAAAACTTTACTGCTTCTTTTCATATATAGAAAGGAGGGGAAAACATCTGCTTCACCTGTTGAGTATTATCGCCAAAACAAATGAGCCAGCCCTCTCTGTGAAGCTGTTAGCCCAATGCTAGGGCTTATTACTTAGATCTAAGTTATGAATAGTTATAAAAGCACCGAGATTAAGGGCCCGGGGTTTCCACTGTAACAGAACATTGCAGCTCTCTACTTCCATTTTATCTAGAAAAACACAGGTTTTTTCCCCTCTGCCCCATAAAGAAAAATAAGTAGCATTATTTTTTATTTTTTCAAAGGAAAAAGCTTGGTATTTCATTCCTAAACCTTTACTTGACTTTATAGTTTGTCTTTGCATAATGAAACAGTCACAGAATAGAGACATCTTCAAATAACAAGAGGTAATGGCCTCAGGTTGCACCAGGGGAGGTTTAGATTGGATATCAGGAAGAAATTCGTTATGGAAGAGTTACCAGGCACTGGAACAGGCTGCCCAGGGAAGCGGTGGAGTCACCATCCCTGGAGGGGTTCAGAAAACGAGCAGATGTGGTGCTTTGGGACATGGTCTAGGGGTCAGGGAGGTGTTGAACAACTGATGTTGGATGTGATGATCCTAGAGGTCTTTTCCAGCCTAAATGATTCCATAGTTCTATCAGACTTGTATTTGCATCACTCTCACTTGGGCCATGGCAGAGTTGCCCAGTACAGTGCTCAGAGCAGATGTCCTGCCAAAGATGGGGCCCTGCAGATGGTCCTCTCCAGCCCTTCTGTCCTCTAGCTGCGTGGAACAGCAAAGCAGAGGCAACTTGTGCCCTACGCGCACCCTAGAAGTGGAGCTCCTTCCTTCAGAGGGCAGATAATAGCATTATCTTCAAGATTTCCTAAAGACTTACACTCTCTGTAGGTCTGCAAGGAGCGTATCTCGCAGCTGGGTCAGCGAGCCTTGCTGGTGTGTATGGGAAGCACCTTCCACGTCTGGGGAAGCGCTGGAGGAAGGCTGGAAAATCACAGTGGAGCTGGGAGTTGTTTCCTACCTCCTGGCTACCTTTTAAAAGAAACGCATGCCTTTGGAGGGGAAATATGCCGTGAATTCTGTGGAAATGCTGAAACTAGTAATTTGTTGTGCTCTGAGCAGGAAAGGCTGTGTTTGTTGGAGCCAAAAAAGCATGTTATTTTCTGTAGAATGTTGAGTCACCTGTCCTACCTGGATTGTATCACAGACTGCTTTAGACCTTTAGCTGATAGTGAGCAAAACAGTTTAAGGAAATGAATCTTTGGTAATAGAATAGCTTTGTGTGCTGAGGCCAAGCCCGAGCAGTTTTCTGTACTTCTGTGAACAGCAGCCTCTGTTAATTAAATATCACATACTCTGAGACCATAAATGGGTTTTTTCCCCACTCTGTTGTCACTAGATCTTTGGATAGAAATAGTGCTTGTGTTTTTTAAAGTAGATTCTGTGACCAGATTTTTCTAGCAGATTCATTCCTTCTATTCAAAAGATGATTTTTCTTCTCACGACTGGCCAGGTGCAATTAGGAGATGCACATGGTAAACCTCTGCAGGATCTGGTGGGAACTGTTCCTCCTCCTTGTGGTTTTCAGAACTCACCAATCCAGTGTTATAACAGGGCTATAATCTTCGTGTGTTTCTCAAGACTTAATATGTGTTGTGGGCTATTTTAAAATTACTTACTACTGTTGTTTTTCTTTTTTTTAATTCAGCTGCATTAGAAGGTGTGAATGGAGGACAACCTTGATCCTCAGGACATCAGGAGAAGCTGCTACCTCCTAGCAGCAGAAACCTTACATGCTTTGAGTCAATAAACTACTGTGTGTGTTGCAAACCCGGTCTGGATTTCCACCCACCAAGGTACTCTTTTATTTATGGGCTGATTTTCTTGGTTGTTTCGGGAACAGGGGAAAAGAGGGAGAAAAAAGGAAAAGTACTATCCAGGGAATTCCTACAATCTGCTATATGGAAACATAGCAATTCAGGGATGCAGAGCATAGTAATCTTAATGGTTATAAAGCAGTATTTTCCAGTCTATTCCAACAGGGTTTGATTCACAGGAGAACAAGTAACTTTGCAGGAAGTTAATGATTTGCATTATTTTTTCCTATAGGTTTTGAGAGGCTGAAAAATTCCCTTCAAAGGATGTCCCATCAAAGTCTAGCCTGCTGGGAGTGGGGGGGAATGTCTGCACATCTCAGTGACATTCTCGAAAATGTTAATTTTTGCCACTTCATACAGCAGTTAGAATTTGTGACTCTTTTGCAACATTCATAAGGGACCATAGAATATTTCTAGGAAAAAAAAAAAAAAGGAAATGTAGGTTAGACTTGAAAGTTGTACAGTACTCACAAAGGCACTGAAAGATGCAAGCACCTGCATATTTCTCACTCGGTAGGAGATAGAAGATTTTGTCCTGTTTAACAGAACTAGCTGGAAAAAAAAAACTTAGGTTACATTGAATCTGAGTAAAAGATATGGGTAAGAATAAAAAGAACCAACAATATCCTTTTTTTGTATTCTTCTTAGCCCTCTACTTGTTCTTAGTTAGTGGTACTTAATGATAATATTTTCTGTTAAAAGGCACATGTAGAAATCTCAATAGGGTAAGTGATGCTTATAAGGACCATTTCCAGGTGGTTGTTGGATTTGTTTTCCCTAGGATAGAGAGAGAAGCAAAGAGAAAGACAAAAAAAACCCCAACCCTATTTTTTTAAATTAAGAAACAGTTCTATTCAAGTTTTCCTGAGTCTTGCTGTTCTTTATTTCATGGCAGGTACTTTCAGAGATGAGCAGTGGGGTCACGGCGTTGGAGAGGATTACCAGAAAAGCCTAAGGTTAGCCTAATTCTTCTTCTGACATAGTGAAAGGTTTATTCGCGGTGATGTTAGGAAAAATTATCATAGGAGGGTTACGAGATTTTGAAAAATGCAGCTCATGGCGTGTTAACAAATGCATTATTTTCTATGCCAAATTCAAGTGGTTTACCTTATCCCATTAGGAATATTTAATTTGAAAAAGAAATCATAGGACTTTTAAAATGCCTTTGGTTTAGCAATTGCAATGAAGATAATGATGGGGGGTAAAGCAAAGATAAAGGTGGAAAGTGTGCATTTAAAAAGCAGTTGAGTTCATTGCTATCCTTACGTTTGTGTTTTCTGAATTTTGGAGGTAGGAGACTTCTGTGGAGAAGGGTTAACTGTGACTAAGAATAAAAAACGGTGGTGAAGTTAATACAAAATAATTCTGACAGTTCTGCTTTAAAAATGTCGGTGTATTTAATCCCTGGTTTTAAGTCAGGAATACTGTTGACCTGGAGGCCCTCATTCCAGTACGCGATGAGGATGTGCTAGAGGTGGGGTTCTTCCTTTCCCGTACGGTCCCTGCTGAGGTGCGCGCGTTTTCCAGTACCTGCACAAACACCAGTTTGCCCTGAGATAGTTCTTACTTCTTCAGAAGTGTGAATAATTGATGAAAGACCTACTCTCAACTCACCATGGGAGTACAGCTGTTTGAAGGGAAGAAACCCTTAGGTTTGCAACAGTGGTCATATAAATGCAGAAAGACGGAGAATGAAGTGAAGAGCAGCTCTGAGTCCCCTTGTGCGGGCTGGCCTGCGGGAAAGAGGAGCTGCCAGCACGTGCTGAAGAGCAGTCCTGGCCTGGTGCCAGGCGTGGGACACGTGAAGGTCCACGTTAGGGGAGGTCACGTGCTGCGCAGACGTCTTTTCTATGAGGAGGAATTCCCTGATCATCCTTTGCAGCCTGATTGCAAATATTTCTTTGAATGACTAAGCACTCCCTTGGATTACAGACTCCTTATTTAATCAAGGAGTGCTCAAGTCAGAATTAACCCTAGGTCTTAGGACTCTATGATTGTCTTCTTGTGGCTGTTTAATTTAGAAATAGCAGTGCTCTATTCCAGGTTCATTTTGTTCTTCTCTTGTGCTGTTGCAGTGCTGAAGATAAATGGCTCCTGCTGAAGGACCGATTAGTGTTTGAGGACTAGACACATGTTGTGGTAGGAGGGCTTGTCAGTCTGAGGTTAATGATTGGACTCGATCTTAAAAGTCTTCTCCAATCTAGGCAACTCTGTGAAATGTATGTGGTTTAGATAGAAGGGGTTCTAAACCAAATCTGAGAGCGAGAAAGTAAAGTTTGATCCCTGCAACTGCCAGTACAAGGATGATGGTTCAAGGAAAGGGGCACTTGGGTTGCTGGGGTGGCTGAGGGTCCATGCGAGGAGTTTGTTTGCAAGCAGAATGAAAAGAGCAAATTCTGTCCCCTTCTAATGAGAGACTAGAGTTATTTCCACCGTTTGGTGGAAGCTTCTACATATTGGTGTGGCCAGCTGGCATTCTTGATCAAGTAGCAAGTACTCTGCTGGATAGAGCAATCTTATCCTAGGTACTAGCGATCAGTAAGACCACTTTAAATGTGTCACCTTCCACCGTATGCTCCCTTAGCAGGGGAATAAAAAAAATAAATCTTTAGAGCGTAATGGTTAAAAAATAAGATCTTCACTCCTTAATTTGGCAGTTTGCAAAACGTGGCATTTGTGAGAATCTGGCACAACAATTGTCAGAGCATCTCTGTCAACACAAGAATGGAAAACAAACCCCCTGGCAGCAGCGCGGGCAGCTGTGTGTGCCCACTCCCTCCCGCCTCGCCCTGCCAGGCAGGGCTTTTTTTAGTCTAAAACTTTGTGTGATTAGAGGGGGGGGAGGATGTGAGATGAGAAACGCCTTATAAAAAAAGAAAAGACCTTTAAATGCAGTTAATGCTCCTGCAGAATAACTCTTCACAAACTTGGCAGTTGCTTTTTAAAAAAAAATCGGTCAATCAGCAACCTGCCATCTGGAAATCACGCAATAATGTGGTGCACAGACATGGGTAGAGCGGCTGATGCCAGTTAGAGCATCTCTTGGGTGCCTCTTGTCAGCCTCTGCCTGGTGGCAGCTGGGACAGCACGTGGAGCTTGCAGGTCAGGTTTTGTTGTGGACAGCCACGAAGCATAATGAGTGTAGGGAATAGGGAGACTTTGCCTATGAGAGTGAGGATTTTTTTTTAAAACAAATTTTAATAGTATGTTTAGGAAGCTTGGACTCACCCCCTTGGAGCAGGGGTAAATTCACAAAAACATCAGCAGATGCAGAAGACATCTGTGACAGAGGTGAATTCTCCTTGTCCTGCTAACTTGAGACGGAGAGCAGGCTCTATACGTAGAGCAGAATCGTACAATCATTTAGGTTGGAAAAGACCTCTAGGATCATCAAGTCCAGCCTTTGTCCAGCACCTCCCTGACCACTAGACCATGTCCCAGAGTGCCACATCTACTCATTTTTTGAACCCCTCCAGGGATGGTGACTCCACCGCTTCCCTGGGCAGCCTGTTCCAGTGCCTGACCACTCCTTCAGTAAAGAACTTCCTCCTGATATCCAACCTAAACCTCCCCTGGTGCAACTTGAGGCCGTTTCCTCTTGTCCTGTCATTGGTTACTTGGGAGAAGAGATCCAACCTGTCCTGGGTGGTGTGTGGACATGCGTTGCAGCTAGTGCCCCTGCAGTGGAGTGCTGTTTGTGAACAACAAAGGAATTAAATGGTTTTTTAAAACTTAATTGTTTCTGCACAATAAATAATTAAGCCTTGATCTTTGTCCAGAATACCTCTGAGGAGGGCAGGGCATAGTGGGGCTTCTCTTTAGGTGAAAAGCCAGAAACAAAAAAATGTACTGGTAGGCACTGGAAATACCTGTATCTGGTAGACTATAGTTTTGCCTCTGATCTTGGTGTTCTAAAAATGATTCCTCTTCTTGCTCAACTTCCTTTTTCCTTGCTCTACTTCCTCTGAGGCTTCTGCCCATGTTTTTAATGATCTTGCCTCTTAAAAGGCATCTGTAACTTCTTAAAGGTTCATCAGCACAAAAGCTGCCTGCCTTTGAGCTTTGGCTGGATTGTTCTTCTCCTGGGTTTGGCCCATGCTCTCTGTCAGTCTTCTGCTACACCGTCACCAGCGAGCTTTCATGTCCTGCCTTTATTTTAAAAAAGAGTGTTTTAAGAGAGGTGAGAAGTAGGGGAGCTGCCCATCATTCTCCTTGGTAGGCAGAACCAGAGCCTTGATACCTTTGCTTGGATGGCCATCGAGTGACAGAGCAAGCGCTTCCCATCTTGGTCTGCTTTTGAGCTGCAGGGCCTTAGGTAGGAGCAGGAAGCTGAAGAATCATGTAGAAAACCAGCAGATACCTTCCAGGGACCAAGCAGCAAGGGATGGGAGAGCCCCAGGCCAAAGGGCTCTCAGATGGCACCAGGTGATTGCTCAGGCAGGTGCTGAGTTTTGCTTTGACCACTCCTACATGGTCCGGGGGGTTGCTCACAGCCTGGACCCCCCAGAGAGAGTTTGCTGCCGCTCAGCCCTGGTTTTGAGTTTTCTTCCCACGTTGAGGGAGTGTCTGCAGAAGAGCAATAAATACCATGAGTGACCCACCTGCCTGTTCATCTCCTCCTGTCGTTCTTGCCGGTTGTGCTCACTGTGCTTCAGAGGGTCTCAACGACTGAGTGAAGAGGTTTTATTCAGCTTAACTATTCACCCCTTTGCGGAACGGCTTCACCTGGGCCTCTACGGCCTGGAAAAGAGAGAAGAAATCCAAAGAAACACAACCGAAAATAGCTGAGGCTGCGTATGGCTGCACAAGCAGTTTAGATGTGTTCCAGTGCTAATTATAATGTTTCTTTTAATGTCATTTATTTGCATATCTTTCAGTGTATTATACAGCTTGCAAATTCTTAGCAGGCATTTGGAAACTATTATACATTATTACTGCCTTAAAATCCTAGCACTTAAATCAGGTCACCCAGCTGTTTAGCATCTGATAACAAGATTAGAGGGATTGATTGTGCTCTCCAAGACTGCAAATACCTATTAATCTAGGAGACTTTGGAAGTTAATCAAAATGATATTTTTCTTCTGAGAATGATATAAACAGTTGAAAACACATTCATAATTTGCAATGGGTATTTTCAGCACTAAGGTACATTATTCTTTTTGAATACTAATCTTTTTAGCTCTTAGTGTAATTACTATAACTTTGCATAGTAGATAGTTAATACTCCAAGTTTCTGCTATTTAGTATGTTAGATCTGTCCATGTTGTCGTTAATTCCATCAATCAAACTTAAGTCTCCTCCACCTCTAAGAAATAACTGTAATTATTGTTATGACCATATATATGCTAATGAAAGAAGTATTTCATGACATTTTAATTAATTCTCAAAATGCTTATGGACTCAACACTGATATTGTTCAGAATGACTAGAGCAAAGAAAAAAGTCAAATTATAAAGTTACGGCTAATTGGAATAAAGCAGGAGATATTGGCAAACACAATCAGAGCCATCTTATTTTTGTAATTCATTTAGCTTCAGATTCTCCTTTGTGTAATTATAGACTTAAGGGTTTTTGCTTTCAAAGTAGCTTAAATCTACATTTTTTGTGAAAACCTTTTTGACATGCAGATACTTTAAAATCTGAACTTTTCTAGATCTTTTCTTTCCTTGTTTATTTCCTAAATTTGTTGGTACTGTCTGACTCCCATCCCCTGCCTTCACTCTAAGAAAACAAGTGAGGAAGCTCTGACATTGGCACTTTTATGTCAATAGAAACAACACATACTCAACATTTGAGCTGTAATTTTCTAAGGTGTCTGAAGCCATTTCAATGCTTGGAGCAGAAATTACCGAAGTAATTTAGAAGCATGCTGGAAGTCAATAAAACGAGTGTTTGGAAATCACAAGGTTGGATATTTTTGAAAACAAAACGAGTGGGAGGAAAGCTCCCAAATTCCTGATGAGGCTTTAAAATTCTGTCTTGTTTCGTTCCTGAGAATCTCTGGGAGAAGCATATGTTAAAATAAATGTTGTTTGATATTTTAGAATCATAACTGACCATCTGGTAGCACAGGAGGCCTTTACGGTGGTGTTATGTGAGGTGATTTACTGAGGAATTGGGCTTTCGGAGAGCTGCGGGGAGGTGTTAGGAGAAGACCCATCATGATACCTGCAGATCCGTGGCCAGACAGAAATGCCTAAGCAGAAATTAATAAGTTGCACCTTCTGTCATTTTTCCATTGACCTCCCAGTGGACTGACTCTGAACCGCCCTGGGAAGTGTCTCTAAACCTCTGTGTCCCTGCCTTCAATCACCCCGCGTGGTGGCAGTGGGCCTGGGGACTTGGGCCCGTCCTTTGACTCGGGTTAGACTCAAACTCATCAGATTTCTCTGCACCGAGACCTAACCTCCCCTCTTCTGCTCTGAATTCCTGCAGCCTCCCTCTGACACATCAGTGTCTGAGGCAGCAGAGGAATTTCTACCGTAAGCCCAGGGAAACCTCAGCGAGTACAGAGGCTTGACAAATATTTGCTTTATAATGGCAAACAAGGTTGAACATTAAAGATAGGAAATATGTGCCGGTATTGGCAGAAGCCGTTTTAAAGTGAAGAATCTTGCAGAGCTAACAATGTCATTTCTTCTTTTACTCATCATTAGCAATTCCTTTGTCAGCATATGTTGTGTTCATTGGCCTTTTCCTGTCAGAACGGCAGATGCATTGAGTTCAGCCATTGCTGGAGCGCTGTAGTTCTTGTTCTCCTGCATGAAAGACACCAGAAAGATACTGCAAGTTGTCACGGGTTGGAGGAGGCTAGGAGAAATTCCTAGATGTACGTAGGGCTTTGCAGATGGTTATCCCTGCAGGACAGGCAGCAGGGCTCGGATTCTGGCCTTGCAGTGGTGGCACAGGTGGTGGATCACACTGGGGATGTGGAGTTGTGACGGTGCCGGGTTTGCGTCCCAGATGCGCAAATCTCATTCCTGCCTGTGCAAATGTCAGAATATTCAAGGAGCTCTGCCTCGTCAACCCTTTCAGCACTGGTGACCCTTCTGCAGTTGCTTTGACAGGAACAAAATCTCGTCGTTCCAACTGTCTCCAAGCTGGTGACCTCCAGGCCAAAGGAGATACAGTAGCTGTTCCATAGGATGGGACATCTTTATGTCTCTAGGAGACTCGGGTTTGATGTGCTTGTTTGGTTTGCTCGTGTGTGAGACGAGGTTTACATGAGCTGGTTTTGGTGTCACCTCAATACAAGAAATAGCAAGAGCTGTGCTTGTTTTTGCCTGAGGATGACAGGCAGAAGTGCTGCAGGTTGGAGCACGTCTTGGTTCCTTACGTCTCTCCCTTCTCTTCCACTTGAACTCGTTCCTACTTCCCACCCCGTACACGCTGTTTAACTGGAAGCAGTCATTGAGCTTGTGTGTTGTGTTCTTGGGGCAGCGAGAGGACCCCAGCAACTGCTGTCACTGGTTTCATAGTACTGGATCTTACTGGTTTTTGTCAGTTGTTAGTTGTAACCTAATGAAATTCCTGTAGGGATGATGACTTTAGAAAGACCTACAGTCTGTGCCCAGACTTGCACCCTTGTACCATATCCTGGATCTTTCTCTGAGGTATTCAGTGTCTGCTGCTTCGGCCAAATTTTAGTGAACGGAATAAAAATTTATTGGTGGAAGTTTACAGAATCTGCGCATCGGAACTTCATGGTTTTTATTTGGCCTCTTCAAAGTATTGAGGCAATCATGAGATACCTTCTAAATTTTGTGCTTTTTATGTACTTCCTAAGTTTTCTACAGTTGTTTCCACAAGCGCTGAGAAACTTAATTGGAAAGCAATAGATTTTGAAGCAGATACCTTAAAGAAGGAGTAGCAGATATGATTTTTTGATTAGGTAAAGGGCTTTGGGAGGCTTTGTGGATCTATAAATTGGACTGTAGAAGTGTCCAGGGCCATTGTATGTCAGCTCCACCATAGGACCTGGATGAAGATCGCTTTCACAAATGCTTTTACTTTCCTGTTGAGATGGTGAACACACAACAGATTTCCTTTGATCCTGATGGTTTAAAGCCATCCAGAGCACCAGGTGAAGGGGGCTGGAGGTCTTCCATGGTGTATGGGTCATCCAGGAATTTGCCTTGGTGGCATGCAAAGAGAAGCGGTGTCAGCAGGATAGCTGGCCCATGCTGCCCCTAACCAAACTGTCTTACATAGTAGTGTCAGTAATAATTTCATGCTGGTTCTCACAGTGGCTGGTTTTTACTCCATACAGCTGAAACTTTACCTTTTGTTTTCCAAGGACGACTAATGATGTGACGTTTAATTTTTTTTTTTAGTCACGATGGGCTTTTTCTCTAGTTCTCAATAGCTGCTGCTTTTATTAAAAAGAACCAGGGAAAAAAAAAAAGTCTTGTTTTGATATGGACTGATACTTGAGTATTTTATGATAGCAGTAGAGGAGAAAAAAATCCGCAGCCATTTTTCCGGTGAAGTTTTGCGTGGGACTGCCTTTCATCACAGCGGTTGTGTTTAAGAGGAAGACAAATTTCCTGTGCTTTGATCCAGAGCTGCGTCAAAGCTGCTCAGCACTGTGAGCCCCCGCCTCAGCCACGCAGGTCGGACAAGTAGAAAGGGGAATTTGGTGGAAAAGAGGCGTCCTGAGAATCGGTATGAGACTCTGGCAGTGCCGACCACATGTAGGGACCATTTTGAGACCAGTTGAGAAACGACTGGTCATATACAACACTTGTGTTCAAGTAGCCTCAAAACCGACCTATGCCCCTTTTTTAACAATACTAAAATATGTTGTAGTTAAAATGTATTTATTTCTGGAAAAGTCTGTGGTGTCAAAAATGCAAATGAATGTTGTAGCAGGAGGAAACAAATTACTTCTAATGTACTATATAAAATTCTGCCTCCTGAAAGCTGGATTTAGTTGCATATAGATGTGATTGAGACTTTGAAAAAAGGCAGTGATATACAGATAGATGATATTTAATGGCTTTGAATGGAAGATAAGTTTACACCTTGGAGAGTTATGTAAATTTGTGTTTAAATTCCATTTCGCTGCTGTGCAGTATACAAAGCAGCGTCTGTAAAACCACTTTGAAAACCTATTAGAAAATACAAAGGTTAAGCAGGTACAACAAATAATATTAATGTGATAGAGTAACCGATGCCAAAACTGCAGGGATGTGTGCAGGGTATTATAATTAAATTGCTGAGAATTGCAATGCAGGTGGCAAGCGCTGTCATTGGGCTCAGCGTGCTCCAGAAAGCTGCTAAGACTCATAAACACACACGGCTGTTTATAATTAGAAAAACCTGCCTGTCTAGAACTAATGGTGTGCTCAAAACCTGGGCACTAAGCGTGGAAGGAAATTGGTGGGTTTCTGTCGCATTTTGATTTCTCAGGCTGTTAAGTGGTAAAGCTGAAGTGTTGCTCTAGAAGGTGTCTCAGCGTTTAATTTCCTGTGGACCAGCATGGTGTTGGAGGTGAGGTTCTGAACTTGAGTTCAGAGGTCTGTGTTCTGGTGGAAGCACTTCTAGCCATCTGTATCTATACATATGTAGATATGTACGTAGGTATGGGTATCTTCACCCTTCTCCACCCACCCATGGTTTTACAACAGCACTCCCGTGCAAGAGATTTCAGTCAAATCAGTGATTTCCAGAGCTGAATTTTAGGGTAGGTTGAGGTTACTCCTGGTTCCTGATCCTGCAGCCCCAATGTGTGAAGCAACATTTATGTTTGAACTTGTGCCAGACCTCATTACTAACATGCTTTTCTTTCTGCTTGCCTTCTCCTTTTCCCTGTAACTTTGTTAGATACTTTTAGATAGCTTCTTCTGTGTTGTTTTCCTCTTTTTAACAGAGGGAAAACTTTGTCACTGAAATGATTTCAAGACAGGACTGTTTCTATTCGGAAGGCAAGCTTTTTAAAACTGGCTTTTCTTGTCTGCTTATAAATCTTTATCATCACCGAACTCCAGCAATCACATAAGAACAGTTAAAACAGTGCAAGAAGAACAAAAAAAAAAAGCTCTCCAGCAACCTCAGTAGCTTTAATGATCTGGTAAAAGACCAAACAAATAGCCGTAATTATCATAAAAAAGCTATTACATAGCTCATCCCATCTGAATTGTTTATGGGATAAAAATTGAAGTACTTAAAACCATCAGAGGTTTCCTTTGCTCTCAGATACTATCCCTTCCCACTGAGCTCGTTGCACATTAAGGCTCTTACCCCGAGAAGGCCTCAGATAATGAAATCCATACTTCTCTCCTACCAAAGCGTCTTAAATCGCTGATTTACTGGCCTGGTGTCACCGCGACTTGAGTGCACGTCTCTGAGGTGGAGGTGGGCATCTGTCCATCTCCAGCTAGTCTTCATCGTCATGCCCGAGTCTCTTTACCTCTGTGGTGATAGTTTGGACTTTTATGTGGGAATAACATCGTTTCTGGCATCTCCGCGTTTTCAGTGTACCAGAGAGGTGAAAACCAGTTTAATACATGCTTCCACCCAACTTCCAGTACTTACACATCAGGTATGTAGCCAGCTGCATTCCTCAGGCAGAGGTGATTTTTAATAACTAGATACTTCTCTTTTTAAAACAGTTTTGGCAAGTGTTTTAAGGTTTCTTTCTTTTTTTTGTGTTGTTTTTATTTTTACGCAAACCTTTGGCAAGCCTCTAAAGCCGAGAACATTGGAGTCGATCTTTATTCCTGCTGCATGTTTGCTGTCACAGACAGATGCTTTCACACGGTTTTAAGGACAGGTTTCTTTCTGCTAGAGTGATTGATTTGCCCTATAAATCAGTTCCCACATAAAATTCACAAGGAACAAGTGATAGGTCATGAAGCAATGAACTGATGTGGAGAATTTGCCTCCGTGCTTGTATTTCTCTCTCTTAAATTCTAGTTTTAACCGTTCTCATGCCCCTCTCCAAAGGCTGTGCTTCATTTTAATCCCAAGTGTACTTGGACTGGGGTGAATGAGCCTAACAAAGCAAAGGGGCCATAAAGACCAGGAATACTTGTGTATGTGAAGGGCCTGGCGCTTCTTACGGCCCCTGGGTGAAATCCGAGTATAAATAAAAATACCATGGTGTGTGCATCCTGGCTGCAGGCTGCATGCAGGATTTATTGTCGAGAAAACCCTGGGCGGATACGCTAATGAAGTAGCATTTGCTCCTACTAAATTTAGGGGAAAAAAATCAACAATTTCTGCATTGCATCAGTGAATTAAAGACAGAATACTCGAGAAAAATAAGAGCTGCTCTGTGAGTAGGAATAGGTGGCACGTGTATCGGTTTAATCTATGTGAAAAGATACAAGTAAATATAACAGGACTGACAGTTTTTTAACACGGACTCCGTTACTTGGGATCATGCACATCTGTCCAAGGACACGACACCGACTTGTTCAAAGGCGTGGCAGAAGATGACAGCTGTGAGGAAGCTGCAGCTTCCTCTGCACGGCTTTGTAGGAAGCACAGAACGTTGGAGAACCTTAATTTTGAGAACGATGCCAACTACTGGTTCTGAATCATGGAAAAGTTGTTTCACGTAAACTGCTTTTGAGATTCCGGTAAAAAACACATTATCTCCTTGGTGGGGTTAAATGTTCCTTTTTCTTAATAATTTATTTGTTACAAATGACTTTGAAATCTGCCATAAACCACTGTAATTTGATAGCCTGAGGCATGGACGTCTCTAAACCCGAGGTCTGGGCTGTCCTATCTCGCAGGAGAGATGCGTTGCCAGATTTCCCCCTTCCAGTACCCAGCTGTTGGCTGCTTCTTGCTACTGCTGATGATGCAGGGATGATGCGTTTTGAGCGTCTGTCTTCTTTCTCTGTTCCTTTGTGTCTCTGCTGTCCTGAGAAGCATTGCATCCTTCTCTCCTCTTGGAGAATGAGGAAGGGGAATCTGGGGGAGGAGGCAGCTCTGCAGAGGAATGAGGCTGCTGGATTATTATTAGCAAGAGACCTGCAGAGAGAGCCGCTGTTAGAGGATGATGGGTGAGATTCTGAACAGCCATGGCATGACGGATCAGTTGGAGGCTGAGAGCAATGAATCAAAAGATCTTTGCTGTCTCAGAAGGATGTCACCAACTCTCACAAGTGGATTTTCCTTTGTTTCCGGTTTGCCAAAAGGCTGGTTGGGAAAAGGTTTCCATTTGCACCAGGCACTGCACGAATGGGTAGTGTCTCCATTGGAGAATTTGCAGTATAAATAGACGAGGTGATAGCTGATGATTTGCAGATCACAAGTGGCAGAAGATGCTACTGCCGTGGTTTGAGGGGCGGTTCTTTGGGTGAGGTGAGCAGGCTCTTGGCTAGACAGAACCTAAAAGGTAAGAAAGGGCACAAACAGTGAGTGCGATAGGGTGAGAGAAGAGGGAGAAAAAGAGTTAGAAAAGGTGAGGATGTTCTTTCTTTCCTCTGGTGGAATGGCTTTTAGGATGAGTGGAAATAGGGAGCCGAGAGAGAGATCCGTGGACCTGTTAACCATGGGAGTAATGCGGAGCTGGCGTACCAGCTGTAGCCATGGAAGAAGAGAATATGGTTTACTGAAACATAGTGAAAACAAGACAAAGAAACAGTGACACTGGAAAATTAACCTTGCTCCTTCTTTGGTGTTTGCCTGTCTACCCACATCCACACACTTTATCATTCTGCCCTTGCCTCACATGTGAGTTTCACTGCCTTGACAAACACAATTTAAGCTTTTTCCTTGTTTGTTTTTTTTAAAGAGTGTCAGTTGTAAGACCAAAGGCTACTTTGAGTTGAAACTTCAGATGCCAGTTACTGTTTTGGCTCTCAGGGTGGGGAGCTGAAGAGCAGGGAGAGGATGAAGTGCTGCAGATTGGGATGGAAAGGGACATTTCCACATTTCCAGCCTCTCCGGACTGGTTACAAAGGGATATATTGTCTGGTTAAGTATGGGAAGGGGCTGTTAACTTTGATTTTTCATTGTGATTCGCTCAATACCACCATGTATTGAATTATGTAGGATACACTTGTATACATGTCCTGTAGATACGTGGAAGGGACACTCTTGGACAGGTAGAACAATGGAAATGTCAGAGTGGGGAAACAGCCACAGAAATGTTAGGAATTAAATGGGGCCAGTTATATCAAGCTTGGTTCCAGGAGGAGTACAAGACCACTGAAAAACTTATAAATGCAGACATCCTAGACAAATCTAAAACAATTCCATTTTTTTTCCTACCCTTCATCTTTAAAAGAAGAAACCAAAAAAGTTCCTTTTGGCAAAAATGTTTCACCTTGTGGCCCAAAGCAGTTTTCTCTGTTAGTTTTCCAGGTTGTTCACAATGCAAAATAATTTCTTTGGGATGAGTTGGAATTTAGTGGTGCCCTTGGTCTATGTGAGATGAGAATTTTGTGTTAGCTGAGATTTACATGTGTTTGTATTTACCTTTGAGTTTGTTTCTAAATTGTGTCAGATACCCCTGAAGTGCCAGGTCAGCAGACTGCTAATTGCCTCTTAACCAAAGAATTAGGTTATAAAATAATCATCATCCTCTGCAGAGCAGCAAAGGAATTAGGGGAAGGGAAAGAATGGACTTGAGAGATTTGAACTGGTGTAAATATCAACTAGGGGAAAGGAGAGAATGGACTTGAGAGATTGGAACTGGTGTAAATATCAACTCAAAGCAAAGTCAAGAATTCCACTCAAACGTGAACAGTTGTCCTGGATTTGGGGCAGATGTTCTTAGAAGCACCACACCTCACTCTTAGGTGAGTTATGCTCGTGTGCTTAGCTGTGCATCTGGCCAGCAACGTTTCTTATCAGCAAAAAGATTAATTTTTTTTGTAGTTAAGGGAGTTTTGGAATCGTTTTGGGGCTAGTTATTCCATCCTTTCACCTGGGAGATATTCATAGCTTGTGTGGCGTCTGACAGCAGCTTTCTTCAAGATGTGGAGAAAAGAGGATTAGTGATTATGGAAGATAAATATAGGCAGTAATGATTAGTGAAAATGATTGATAAATGGGATGGGGAATGGGAACAAATTTGAGACACAAAAAGGCAGAAATAAATGTTTAAATTTAGAGTTCTGTCCTCAAAAAGTCCCCGCCTGTCAAACGTGCGGAAATAAATTATGAAAATGTTGGCATTTGATATTTCGCCACGACAGCTGTGACATTCATGAGATGTATGCTGCGAAGCCGTTGCCCACAGCAGGTTTGTAGAGCGTGTGCAGCTTCTGCAGAGACGGCCGGCAGCGCGCTGGGGTGGGCGTTAGGGACCGCAGTGCTCGGCGATGGCTCGCCGCGGCTCTGGCCGGTCACCTCGCGCAGCAGAGAGGCACCCGAGCACCCGTTCTGTCGCTTGGGTACGTCCAGGGGAAAGAGTTGGAGGTAGTTGAACATGTGCCTCAGAAAGTTAAAGGTTTAAAGTCAAGGATTTCATTGGGGCCCTCTCAAACACAGGATCTGCCTCTCTTGGCATCAGTGACAAAAGTCCGTCTGTGGCGCCGTGTTCCGTCCACGCGCTCCTGGTTGGTACCTCCCGTTTCCTTCTGTCGAACCCTTACCGTTTCCTCTGTCTTGAGCTGAGCTTTCAGAAAACACATCAAACGTTACATTTTCTCCTTAAAGCTTCCCTTTCCATAGTTACTATGAATAGCGTAGGAAGACAAGTGGGCTCCGAATGGACTCAGACCCCAGCTCATCACGCTGGTAATTTTCATTGCTTGTTCCCTGTATTTCTTCGTCTGCACCTGCCTGTTATTTTCTTTGTAGACCAAAAGCTTTGTTTATTTGGTTTGTACAGCACCTGGCGCAACTGATTCCTTTCCCTGGAGAGGAGATTCTAGAGGCTGTGAGAGTTAGAAAAAAAAAAAAAGCTTAGCCACCTTTTGCAGACAGAATCAGGGAACATCATAACTTAAAACTTCCTTTAACAAGATTAGCATTTGTATATATGCATATGATTTTTCATTAAGACCCTTGAATTTGGAAATAAGCTAAAAGTATAATTCTTTATTAAAGGGATTCTTTTTCTCTCATCATTTTACAGAAAAATAGGTCAGAAGTGTAGAATATTATAGAATATAGAAATATAGAATATAGGAATTACAGAATATAGGTCAGGAAATATTCAAACGCCTGAAGATTATATTGGATGGATCTCGTTTTTTTTTTTTTTGAGTTACAATATTTCAATGTCAGGTGTCCCCGGGAGAAATAAATTATTCATTGTAATTAGAAAATGTAATTTTAAAAAAAATCATTTATTGGTGACTAAGCAGCGTATTCAGTGAGACTGTTTCTTCTGTTGTACAATAGCTGTGTACTTTGAGATAATGTTCTAATTAACCTAATTGCAGCTACTGTATTGAACTGTAGGTTGAGATCCAAAGTGTCATGGCAACTAGGAGAAAAGCTCTGCAAGCCTCTGCTTTCTCTGTATAGTCTCAAAAATAGCTCTTTATTATAGGAAATAAGGAGGTAAATCTTCTTAACAAGATAAAGCTTGAACCAAGAAAGAATTTTCCCCTTTGCACTTGATGGTAAAGCATAAATTAAGTATTTTTGCTTCAATTTAATTAGCATAAGCCATCATAATAATGTACCCCATAAGTGTTTGCTTTTCCCATCTAGAGCAAGTGTCCTGTGCTCTGGAGATTTACTGTAAATCATGGAATATTAATTTCTTGGATTTTATTGAAGAACATTTTACACAGGCAGCTTAGGAGAGAGAACAATCGTTTTCTTTCCCTTGCAGGAAAGATTTTATTTAATACTGTGATTTTAACTAGAAAGAACTGCTGCTCCAGTTTTGCGATATTGCTAAACTCTGGAGACTGCTGGGAGTGGGAATTTCAGAAAATAGGAAGGGTGTGTGTTAAATATGTCTGGCTCGGCTGTCTGATGGTGTTACTGCAGCTCACGTAACCTTTCAGTTCGTTAACAGTGGTAATGCTAATTAGAAAATGGCTCCTCAGTTTAGTTCATAGAAGTATATGATTCCTATACAGGCTGAGTAATGATTGCAAAACTGTCATAAATTCCAAAGAGAGCTTTGCGTGAATAAAGATCGCAGTTTGGGGCTAATAAATGAGAAAAGCGTAAAGCATAGTGGGTTGGAGCCTGCCTAGACACTGGTGCTCTGGCCGCATCCTCCCACGAAGCCAAGGTTTCTGTGGCGTGTTCTATTGCCCACAAATTGGCCGGCTTGTCTAGTGGAGACAGCTTCGCTTACACATCTGGTTTATTTGGGTTTCTATTGGTTTGGTTTTTTCCTGAGAAGTAAATTTTATGTCTATTGGACTTCGTTTCAGCTGCCAGGAGCACTGTGCTGTGCAGGAAGGATTCCCTTCCGCTCCCTGCTGCGGCCCTGATAGGATCTGGGGCTTGACCCTAACGAGTAAATGGAATTTTCTGCTTCCACTTTCCCATGTATCCCACTTTTCTATGTATTGTTCTTTTCACAGAAAAGCCTTCATAAAAACGTCCCTACCTCCCGAGTTGGTCTTGAGTAGCTAGGGAGTACAGACTTGAAAAAGAAAAGCTAAAATCTAGAATCTTTTCTTCCCTCCCCTAAAATGCAGCCCAAGTAGCAATTTGGAAGACAGGGAAACCCAAAGTCTCTAGTTAACACTGATCCTGGCTTCTTAGGGAACACAAGATGGGATAAACCATAAGGGATTGTCCCTTGAATTCTGGAAATTCCAATAGGTCCGTAACCAGGAGGAGGTAATGCCTGTTACTGTGGTAGATTTTGGTAACATAAGGGCAGAATATTTCTCCTGCTGTTCCAGTAGTTATTCCCAAAATACGTACTCGCAAGGCTTGTGCCAGTGGCATTTCATATCCAACTGTTCGTTATGCAGAAACAAGTACTTCCATAAATGAATTTGGCATCTTGAGTTTCCACCTCTGCCATTAGTACCCACAGACCTAACGTGTCTGCAGAATTTTGCAGTCGTAAACATTTATGTTTGCAAATTAAAGCTGGTCAGGAGGCAAATCCAACTGAAGTCCAGCAGCAGAAGCGGGGAGCGATGCAGCACGCTGTCTGGTCGGCTGCACTTAATTTCCTTTATGAGACTTCAGGCAGTTAAAGCAAATCCCAGACTGAAAAGTCTGACTGCTGGAAAGCTGGAATGAGTGTTCCGGCTTTTAGGAGGTCTGAGATGAATCTCCACGAATCCTCCATGAATGAAATGAATTGCAGACTGCAAAGTTCTCTCTTCATTTTGCTCTAAACTAAACCAACACCTATTTCCAAACATGTTCCTTTTATACCTAAGCATAAATGTTTTCTCTAAGCAGTTTCAAGTACTTAAAAGAACGTGTAGTTTTATACTTTCTAAATCCCCCTCTGTAAAGAAAAGAATAAAAGAGGTCTACAGAGATTAAGGGCTCAATTTAAAAGTAATCAAATTCACATTTTTTCCATGAATATTTAGACCAGTGACTTGCTAGAAATCACTCCTGAATCTGACAAATTCCAAGCGTATTTTGCTTCAGTCAAGGACCATCATTTTCTCACGTCCGTGCTCCTGCGCAGGGATTTTTTTCATGCTCCGAGTGCTCAGTAGAATCTAGAAACGTGTCACCTGGAGCTGCTCAGAGCATGGGCAGAAAGGGAAGTCTCAGATTCCGGAGCAGCAGAGTAACTGATCACGCCCCTGAACTTCGTCCTCTTCATCACTCCGCAGCCCTGAAAAGCAAGCGTGAATCCGGGAGAGAGATTCGCAGAAAAAAGGCATTTTATATCTAGCACAAGGCTGTAGAGGTTTCTATCTGAGCCGTGTTGCGAAGCTGATGTTGCAGTTTGTCAGAGTGTCCTTAAGCTACATTGAGCTTGTTCTAGTTTACAGCTGGAGGCTTCCCTTCTTTTTATCCAGAAGACACAGTTTTAAGTAACAACAAATTGAATAATGTAACTGGGTGAAATTTGAAATCCTTTTTTGATGCAATGAAAACTTTTCTTTCCTTTTTTTTTTTTCTTTTTAAAAAATCCTTACCTTGTTTGCCAGTGGGCGTTACTAGATCATCAGTTTCTTGGTGTTCCTACGTGCGTTGAAGTATTACCGCGTTGTCTCCGGCTGCCTGGAGCCCTTTCCTTCCTAACAAATGTCAAGAGCTGTTTTGCTAATTCTTCTCCTACATGTCATCCTTCCTCATTTATTCTCCCAATGACAATGACATCTTTTCCAGAGACACTTCTTCCCGAGCTGTCACCTTATTTATCTCTTTTTCTGTCTTGCCTTGAGGAATATGAAAAGCATGAGGACAGCACAGAAGGTTTCTCATGGTTGTTTAGACAGGTTTGATCTGCTTGGTAGAGCTGCGTAGGTCTGGCCAAAGCAGGTATAAATCTCTCCCTATTTTATTTTTAAAAAATAAAGCTGTTTTTCTTCAACATACAAGTAGCATTGCAATGATTGAGGAAAATGTTGTGACTACAGGGTGCTTTGTGGCTTTCCAGTCTGACTGGTAAGGGGTCGCCAGTCCCACCACCGTGCCCAGCACTCTGCTGAGCTGCACCTGATCTTTCAGGAAAGTGCCTGAGGGTCACTTGGAGAATTCAAGTAATAAAAACCCTTTAAAGTCCCCAAACTAATCAACAACCATCAGACGCTGCTGTTGAGGCTGCAGGCCTTTAACTTCTCCCCCAGTTAGTATTTTCGGCGTTTTGTAGAAATACTGGGTTTTGTTAGATTTTTCCACAAAGTCCATGTTAAGGTGAACACCTACTCTCTTTCTAGATTTTTTTTTTTTTTCCTGTAATAATTTTTACCGCTGCTGGTTTTGATCTTTTCTCTTGCTCTGCTCGCTCTCAGGAGGAAACACGCTTGTTCTCTGGCCTCTTGCTCCCTTTCTTTAGATAAACATTTGCTCATCACTTCCATTGCTGTCTGAGGTGGCTGTTGTATGACTAATACATGCTCTAAATGCAAGAAAATAAAAATTAATGCCTGCTCAATTGTCTTCAAAGGTCATGAAGGACCCAGTGAAAGTTGGTGGGAGCTGGGTGTGTAATTTACCTGTCTTGAAAATCCTGGCCGCAGGCAGTGTTGTTATCTTTTAAGAAGCAGCAGCATGAGTCAGACTCCTTCCACCACACAGGAAGATTTCTTTGGCCTACCCAAAGACCACAGTTAGAAAAAGCAACCAGTAAAATAATAATAAAAATAAGTAAAATAAAGGATCTTCAATCTTACCTTGCTGTATAGGAGCTCGGAGACAGCAAAAGCTCTGAAGATATAATGATCGTTACTAGATGAGAAATAGCTCTGGTTAATGAAACACCAGGAAAAAGGCGGTAGGAACTGCACAGTATTCCAATAGGTGGTACTTTTAAAAGAAATAAAATTTGTCTAGTACATAGAAAGAACACAAATGCAATTAAGAGGAGATGGCAGCTGGAAGAACAGAATGGCAAAAGGAAAATAGAAGAAAGGAGGAGAATAAATATCTAGAAGATGTATTCCAAACAGACGTGTACAGGTTTATCATATGTTAGTACCAGAAATAATTTCAGTTCTCTAGGAATGTAACTAAATAATTCTTCACTTAACATCTTCTTAGAAGGCAGTATTTTGTTTTAGCATTTAAATCAGTTTGCACTGCTGCTGAGAGCGGGTTTTTTGCTGTTTCGAAGTATTTCCCATGCAGAAATATTTTTTCAAGAGATGTTTGCAGCTGTGTGGTGCAATCAGCGATGGTATCGGGTAACAAAAGTATTGTTTTAAATGCTAGGCGTGGCTTGTGTGCTGAGAGCTGATTGAGTTAAGCTTGCTGGTGAGCACTGCATTGCAACAGTGCCCTTCACTGTCGCAGAGCCACTTCTTGGCTTCATCAGGTAAATGAGCGGGTTGGGCTGTTGGGTACCAGCTTCACTGCACCTCCTCGTTTATGATGCTCCCTCAAGAAGTCTCGTGGTGGTAGATTGCCTTGAAGAGGCACGTTATCTGAACTCATTCTCTGAAGCATTAATGCGTATTTCTCGCAGAGGTGCTGAACAGGTGGGTTTTGTCCCTGTGATGTGAAAAAGTATTTTCACGCTGCATGGAAAAATAGCCTAATGTTGTAAAGGGCTACTGCAAGGGCTGGGAAGGCATTAAAAAGTCTATCTCATGTGTGAAAGCATAAGGAAAATGAAACTGCTGAGTATTATAGTTCAGCTTTAAAAAGGGAATTCATGATGCTTGGTTGTCCTAAATAGAGATCCAGGATTCAAAACCTATTCCCCAGTGGTGCATCCTACCTACACAGGCTGCCTTAGGTGCTAAATGGAGTTCTGACTTACGGGGGAAAAAAAAAAAATTAGATGTTTTCTATTTGTTTGGAAAACATTTTCTGTGGTGGCTGTGAAAAATATGCATGCCTCCTTACAATGAGTTTACATTTCTTATATCAGCTAGTTTTATTTCTCTTATTCAGGGAAACACAGTCAGTTTCAGCTCTAAGGAAGAGCCTAACCGCTTGCATACGCCTAGCAGAAACTTCAGATCAGCATTTTCATCATTCTTCCCAAAGTAGTGCCCAAGCCCCAGTCTAGAATAAGGGTTTCAAAGTCAGTGACCCCTCAAGGACATCCAGAAACGAACTTTTAGGGGATTAAAAGGGCTTGCTGATGTACAGTCACTGTGATTCAAAGACAGTCATTCCGTGAGGGATCAGCAATAAAAGATTTTCTTCTCTAGGACTCAGAAATGTTTTGTTCTGGTGCGTTCCAAGAGAAGCTCTGTGGCAATCCAAGCTTTGCCTTAAAGAAAAACATCCAACCGCAAAGCCACACATGCACGCAACCAGACCACTGACTTTTAGTAACAAACCTAAATTCATTTGTCTTTCATAGTTAGGTTGAAAACAGTCAGCTACCTCTATTCAGCGAGAGAATTCAAACGTATTTTGGATTCTGGTAAATGAATAGATAAGTTAAATAGATACAGTGTTTAATAATTGACATCTGTTTGGGAAAAACAAACAGCCAGCCTTGAAATTGGGGTGGTCTGTAAGTACTCCAGCAGAGCAGTCAAGGATGTCATTATAACAGTGTGTGAAATGTGCTCTTATCCTTTCAGGAACTTCCCCAGAACAGCATTTTGTGGGAAAACTTGAGGAAAATTCTGCAATTTTCCAGCAATGGGAGAATTACCCCGTCCCTCAGGTTCGTGAGAAAGGTTTGCGTTGTGCAGGCTTGTCAAGCTGCAGGTTTTGTGAGTGCGATTCTAATGTCACGTTTACAAACTCAGCACGGGCTTCACATTTGGAGGTAAGGAGAGAGATTTTACTGCCTTTTAAATGACTGGGGGAAGGTGAGGAACAGCAGCAATCATAGGAATATGAAATGCTGAAATACACAATTAGAAGAGGTGTCTAAAAATGTAATTGAACGATGACATGCTGTCACCGGCAGCTTAAATGCAATCCCGTAATGACATTTGCTATAAACCATGTCAAAATGAAAAATAGGTATAAGCTGAGGTGTGGAGTGCCTGAGATTTCTGTGCTGCTGATGGATATTCCTGCAGAAGCAAAACAACTGACAGGAACATAAACTTGAGTGGTGATTACCCTGTAATTAAATGGAAGCAGTAAAGGATCAAGGTAAGGGAACATGGAACAGGACCTGCAAAATACTGAACAAATGTTACTCAGTAATTCTGCTGAAAGAGTCCAAGATTGAGGCATAACAATACCAGGCAGCTGGCCGGCTCTGCTGCCAGATTTGTGTGCCTCCTGTAAAACCAAGTCAGCTCTTCTTTCCCCCACGTTTTGCCCCTCGCTGTGTCACACCTCTCCAGGTTTATAGCTCCCTGGTAATTGTGAAGGAGCTTGGTAGGGCTTTTCCTAACACAGCAGATCTCATGAGCAGTGCCCAGTGCAGGCTGGCCTCCGGGAGTGCTTTCCTGGACTTTCTCTGATTGTCACTAGGAATAGATCCGTGCTTTTCCCCTGGCTGCCAGACTCCAGCTTAATTTTCAGTTTAATAGACAGCATATTATTTCAGGAGAGCTCTTTCTGGTTTATTTTAGTGCAGTCAACAGAGTCAGTCAAGTTCCCGGCTCAGGAGCGCAGGACAGAAAGCATTTCTTCCTTCCCACACCCTTTGTCTTGCATGAGTTTTATTTCCAATAAATCTGAATAGAGAGATAAAAAAATTAAATGATGAAACCTACAATACGATCCAGCTGCTTCAAATGCTCCAAGGTTTGAACATGAGCTATTGTGTGTTTCCTACTGTTTTATTAATAGATAATAGTAAATGGAATTTGTTAAATAACTTCAAGTGACATTCGTAGAAAAAAATTAGCATTTGTTTTATCAAATGCATTTTCTATTGTTCACCAACTCATTTTAATAAGCTGAAAGCAAGTAATACTAACAGTAAATAATTCACCCTAAATTCTGTATTGAATGCAGCAGACCTTTACTAATCCACATTTTGCTAATCCTCACACTTTATAACTCACACAAAAGAGTCTCTCCCTCCACCTCCTGTCTCTTTGCAAAGATTTAATATCACAATGTTTCAGTGACTTCTCAGACAGTTGGAATCTCATTATTTATACAGCATAAATAATTAAACTAGACCCTCTTTTTAAAATTAAATGAGCCATGTATTTCTGAACGAGGTACCTTCGTTATGAATCGTGCCAAACGCTGGTCGTCTCTCACCTGCAGTTAAAGCCTTCACTGGCCTCTTGCACTAAGGCGTCAAAATTAGGGAAGTCACCCAGGGAAGGACAGGCTACATGGAGGCAGCACGGACAGTGTAATGTCAGCAGGATGCTGCTTGGACTTTGTTTTCCAGTTTCTTAGAAGCCAGAAGTCACTGGTTTTGGTGCATATGTGTCCCGGTGGTTCTGGTGCTCGCCCAGTCGTTCACCATCACACAGGGACCGTGGTCACCCGCCTGCACCCAGTGGTACTTGTGGAAATCTCAAATGTGTCATTATCAAATACTTTTTGCCCTTGCTCTTGCTTTTCCCAGTTGCTAGAGATGTCCCTACTCGAGTAGGGAGGTTGGGCCAGATGACCTCTAGAGGTCCCTTCCAACCTACAACATTCTATGATTCCTCATGGTTTAGGTAATTCACTAAAATAATGTTTGTAATTTGTCAGGAACACTTATTTCCATGCACGTTTTTAAAAAGGTTAAAAACCCCGAGAATACAAGGTAACTAATTCCTTTGGCCAAAAGGCCCATGCATACAGCAGGGCGCGAGCGGGGGGTTCGCTATGTTTGATAATTCAGTTGCACGGCTTGTTTTAAGCCTCATAGAGTAATATTTGTTCTGAGTTACCTGAATAAATCTCTGTTTAATCCCTTGGTGATGACAGTCAGAATTTCTCCACTCTAAGCTTTCTGTGTTAACACTTAGCGTTTGAAATCCTGATTAGCAACACAGTTGGAGGGGCAGAACCAGCCAATAGTGGAGGCTAAATCAATAAAACATGCTTCCTTCCCCACTCTTGGTGCCGCCACTTGGGCTGGGTATTTGGTGCCTAAAAAATGCCCATACAATAAAAAATTCCTGTCCTAAAGATCTCACAGCCAGCACTGGTCGGTATACAGTTGGATGTGAGCTGTGAATATTGAAGGCAGGAATACGTTTAACTTGCGCAGACAAAACTCCAGATGAATTCAGTTTGGGTTACGTGCATGTCATCAAAATGAGTTGGTCTCTTTCTGTATGTGTTGGCTGAAAACAAATGAGATTTGTTTGATGTTTCACGTTGCGCCACGGATAAAGGATCTGTAGCAAATAGCAAACCTATTGCTTTGATCCTGTGCTGAAACAGGAGCGTAGACTGAGGTCTCAATCCAATTCTGAGACGCAAGGAAACGTTTCTGACGGTAGCACTGGCTGAAGGAAGGGCACGTATCTTGGGGCTTTAATTAAAAAAAAATACTGAGAAGAATCCATTTTTTTTTCATGTCCTAAGTAATTGGCATCATGATCAGCAGTGCCCGTTCTGCTGTCAAGAAAACAAATGTAAAAGCAGCCCCCCAAAACCCAAGGCAGTGGCTGCCGCATGTAGAAGGTAGGAGAAACCCCTCTCTGGTTCTCTGTTGCAGACAATCAGATAAGCACTGACACGTTGAACATTCAGCAGGACAGAAACACAGATTGCGAGAATATGGTATAGTTTTGGAAATAATATCTGAGTGAAATATATAAAGCAATTAATGAATCTTTGCATTATGTTGTTTTAGTACTCATATAAGATGCCAAAATACTTCCAAGATACTGGATTTTTCTGGGAGGTCGGTGGAAACTCTCCATTAAAGAGCCAGTTGTTTTAGTCACCTTTGCCTTCTGGATTCAGCCCAAGAAATGGAACGCTGAAATAGATATTTTTGAATTTAAAGATCCCTAATGAAAGGGAGAAAGTTTTCAGAAATTAACAACAGAATTTGTATCAATCTTTATGTTCAAAGGAGAGTAATAGTTAGAAGGGCTGGAAATCTGATTCCTGTGGAGGTGTCATAAACGTCTTGTACCAAGATTTCAATTTATCCTGTTTTAGCTTTTTCTTCCTCCATCCCTTAGGAAGCATACTTCCTATTACATAAAGCACCAGGAGGTATCAATATAGTGAAACAATTTTTCTTGGCTGGACTACTTACATATGTGAAAATATGACATTTTAACTATTAGGATAATTATCGTTTTCAGGACAGTATCATCCAAGTGAAGGTGACAGTTATTCAAAAGTTTATTTCAAGGCTAATGGCAGAGGTGCCTGAGCACCACATAATGCTGAACGAAATGATGATTTTTCTTGGGGAAGGTCTGGGTCTGGGGTTGCAAATTCATGTTAAAATGAGCAAAAGCTTCCATTCACTCCGATGGGACTTGGGGAAGTCCTGCAACTTCCCTTCTTCTTTTCTACTCTTGTGCACCTTCAGTTTTCCAAAACGCGTTTCACTTCCTATTCTGCACCTCAACATACGGTCAGTGAATAGGAAGCGAAGACTGGGAGAATGTTAGGCTCCAATTGTCTTTAAAATGAGCTTAATTACCTTGATATCAGTGTTGTCTTCACAGTCGTACTTCCAGCTGTCCCATAAGTCCAAGAAATAAACTCCCATGAGCAGATACCTCCTGATCTGTTACAAGTCAGAGTCATAGAGTACAGAATTATGGCGAACAATATAGACAAGAAAATATATAAGCGCATGGCAGCACCTCAGGATCTTCAACACAGCCCGGTTTGCCTTTCCTGGATAAACGCCGTGCAGTGTTCCAACAGGCCCACCCTCCGAAGGGATGGGCCGAGTCCCTAACCACGATGGGCTGGGGGTCAGGGAGATGTTGGGACAAAGGTTGGACTTGATGATCCTGGAGGTCCTTTCCAACCATAATGATTCTGTGCTGGGTCGGCGTGACCAGTGCCAGTTTTGCTGAGAAGAAAATGCAGCGTACACCATATGCAAAGAGGAGTTTAGGATTGAGTGCGTGAAGAGCGGAAACATTTGGGTTTTAACAGCACAGGATCAATTTACTCTTTATGACAAACGTTGCTCTGTTGTTCCATTTTAGCCACATTTTTTTTCAATTCTTTGGTCACTGAAAACATGGAAATATTTTCTCTTTGCAGCGCCACGCCAGTTCCTGTTTGTTCCTCCTGATGTTTTATTTTCAAAGAGAAAACCAACTCTGCAGATCTCTAATTAAAAAAGTCAAAATGCGTGATTAATTACAAATCAAGAGTATTTTGAAAGCAGGAAAGAAAATAAACAGCTCTGATAAAGTGAACAGATGGGATTACAAACTAAATTGTCGTCATTAGCATTATGAGTCCTATAATTAGTTATTAGAATAACAATACAGATCGAATATTAATATGAGATAACAGAAGTGTTATTAGAGGGACGGAAGAAGAGAAGAAACTTGGGAAGGTTGTAGTGAGGGATAATTGAAGTCTGACTTCCTGCTAATATATAGGTTTGGTTTGCAGGACTGTTGTGGAGGTAAACTCTGCTGTTGTGGGCATAATTCTGATTTAGCAGGTTTTAAAGCAGGAACTGGCCCCGGTGATGTCTCCATAGTTCACACGCTGCATGATGGAGAGGATCTGCTAATTCCATAGTCACCTTTCATATAGTCCTAAGAGCACTGCTCATACGACAGTATTCTGTGCTTGATCTAACTTCCATTGATACCAAGAGGAGGGTGACAAGGCTTATTTTGCTTTAATTGGCCGAAATTAATGGGGGTGAATCATCTATATCTTGTTACCTATGATAACTGGCAGCTTGTGCCTGCCGTTCCCCACCTCCCTGGGCTGGCAGTGCTGCAGAGATCCACTCATGTCAGATCTCTGAGCAGGATCCTGCCGCCGAGGAGCAGTCGTAGCTCGTCAGCACGGCTGGTGCTAGCAGAAAACGGGTACAGCAGTCTGCAAGGGAATGCTTGGGTGGACTGAAGCTGCCTAATCCAGCTGGCCCTGTACAAACCTCCTGGGTTTTGTCTAGCAGCGCATGATTTCCTGGTTTATTTGAGTCTGAGTCTGGCTTTACAGTGGGATTTGGGGTCTAAAAAAGTACCACAAATCTAGAGGAGATTTTTAGAATGATGTGTATATTGAAGAGTGGCATAATTGGCTTTGAGTAAGACTGCGAGCAAGTGGAATGGCCTTTTATTAGTGCAGTGCGCATTGATCTCCGCAGTTCCCACTAAGTACGATGCAGGTGAGGGTATTCAAATGGTAAATACGAACTATATACGAGGTAAAAAAATGCTTTTTCACAGTTCATCTAACAGCTTCTGGTTTCTGTAGGTGTAAGAACAGGTGCCACACACATGCTATATAGGACTCAGCAACTTTAAGTCAGATCAGGAAATTATGATGAGTTGCCAAAAATCGATATACTTAATAGAAAATTAATGTTGATAATAAGATCCGTTGTTTTTTTCTCTTAACTTGAAGCAGTTTTGCTTGGATTAGAGAATGAGGAAATCTAATTGAAACAATTCTATGGTTAGTGGCTCTTACACTGTCAAATATACATTAAGAAGAAAAATGTTAATTGCTGATGTGCTGAATATACTGTATGGCTAACATTTAATTGCAAAAAGATACCATTTTGAATGACTTCTATTTTCCTATCTTCCTAAAATGAATCTACCAACAAAATAATGCACCATGTAAGCAAAACTGAAGTTCAGAGATCTAATTTCTAATTCAAGGAGGCATTAAGCATATGCTTAACTTTGACCAAATGTGTAAAGCCATTAACTTCCAGGACCATAAAGAAGTGCTTAAAGTTAAATGGGTTATTTAGGTTATTATTCACGCAGGGTTGCCTTCTTGAGTCTTACTCCCCTACCAGTATTAGCGCGCCCTTTAGCAGCTGGTCCCATGGAGATCAGTGGGACTGATTGCCAAAAAACCCCAACAGAAATCTGTTATTGACCACGGAAAGGAGGCAGAGCCCGTGCATACGGGTTTATTATTGCAGTGAACTATTTCTTTTAGCTACTATTAATTGTGAGCAGAATAAAACAAGGGTTAGCTAGCTGTTTGCTGTGCCTGGTCATTCAAGGCAGGCAGGTAACCAGCTGAATGTGCCTGCACTTAATTATGAATGCAAATAATAAGCTGCTTTTGGAAGTTAGGACTCATGCTTTTGGGAACTCCAAGAGAGTAGAAGTGGATGTAACATAGTCCCGAATTTTTTCTTTCTTTTTTTTTCACGGGAGTACAGATAAGGGAAATCCAGCCTTAAAAGAATAATCTTCAGCCCTAAAAACTGGGTCAGGGAGGACACCAGCAAATCTAAATTTCGTACAGAACAGACACAGCACAGCTATAACGGTGGTTCATAAATGGGCTATTTGTCTAAACCAGTCGTGAAAGAAAACAGCAGAAAATACACTTGCTATTTTCACTTATTCTTTACTAATGCAGGGAGAGGGTTTATTTGTGTTGTGCTCTCCAAATATCTCAAAATCAGACCTTGAATTTTGTGTTATGTTAGACCTTGACTTTCCTTACACCACAAACCAGTCTTCCCATTGACTTCCAGTTGTTTTGTACAAGCCCAGAATCAATTCCAGCTTATCAGTATCAGACAAACCGTGTCTTGTCGTGGGAAATGAAAAATCAAGGTAAAGCGTTATAAATTTAGCAAGTTTTGAGACCTGTGGTTATTTTAGTCAAGTACTCTGTTGGCATTAAGTTATGCTTTAGCACTTGGGAATGTTAGTTAAAAATTCCCCATAGAGCTATTAGTTTCTATGGGGTTGCTCTTATTTGTTTGCCAAAGCAAACCATGTTAAGTCATATGACTTTCTAACACCAAAGCAGCCTCTGTCAGCACAATGTGCCCCCCCTTCGCCACAAAATCAGGGTATTGCCTGGATTTCATGGATTTCATGTTCTCTGTAATTGTTTCAGTTGGAACTAGATGACCTTTGAGGTCCCTTCCAGCCCAAACCGTTCTGTGATTCTGTGCTATGAATCTGTGAATAGGTAAACAGTGCCAAAGATGAAAAGGAGCATAGATATAAAATGCTTTTTACATCTGAGATGAGATGTTGGGATGAAGGTTGGACTTGATGAGCCTGGAGGTCTCTTCCAACTTAAATGATTCTGTGATTTCACTTTTGCATTACATACATTACCCTACTCAGATGTATTGCTAACTAAAGTATGTAACCACAAAATCTCCAGCCTCGTATTAGAAGACAGGAGAGATGTGGCTGCCCTGGTTCCTCAACCCTCTCTCTTGAGCTCGGTCTCGCTTGCCAGCTGGCCCGCTCTCCCTTCCTCCTTGTTTTCCCAATGAACAAAATGTTTAAAAATCCCCAACCAAACAAACGGAGGAGGCATTGACATAAAAATGACAAACGCTCGGGATCGTAGCGAGCGTGGCGCGAAGCAGCAGCTGTCCTGCCCAGCCTGACGCTCCCACGTCCATCTGCAACCTCGACCATCTGCACCGGGTGGGCAAACGGCAGAAAACAAAACTGCCAAAGCAACGGCTGCGCTGCTGTGTTTGCAGAGGGGCAGCACCCTGATTTCCCAGCACAAACCACGGGTTTGGAATGGCGTGGCTCACGGGGAGGAGGAGGATTTCCCTCCGTGCCCCACATCTTCTCTCTACGGCAGAGTGAGCAAACTTCGAGCAAGGGCTGAGTCGCCTCATCCCAGGCCACGCGCCAGGCACTGACCCAAAGGTTATCAAAATCAATGGAGAGATTCTGTAGGGTGGAAACCCTTTAAACAAAGTTTTCTTAGAGAGAAAAATAACTCTGAAACCTTCAGCAAGTTGGAGAAGTTCTGAAGTGGAACTACGAGGTGATGACATGCAAATCATGTTCTCCTGTCCTTTGCGTTCCCAGACTCTGGTGACATCTGCAGCCGAGGCTGAAACCTGATGGAATATACAACTTTTTTGCAAGAGTAAATATTTGCTTGGAGTCCAGGAAAATCTGCATAATTGAGCTCAGGATAATTTGGTTGGATGCCTGGCAAAGCAGCCTCAATTCAAGCCTCTTGCCCATTTAGGAAAGGGCTTCTGGAAAGATTAGAATAAAACACATTTTGCCTCAGACAAATCTTGGTACGGATTGTCTAGTTGCCTGGAAATACAGCCAGCGCTTGGACCCGCCTGTGAAGTATTTGTACTATTCATTTTCCCTGAAGTCTTTATTATAGCAGACATTGAAGGTTTTAACAGAATCGACTTCGGCTGGAATTTTATTTGCCATCTTGCCCTACACAAACACTTTTTAATTGAAAAGAGCATGTTTCTTACAGTTTGGTTTCAGCCCAACTGCTTTGCCTCGGTGAAAAGCCCTTGCAGTGCAGTTGTACTACTCACTTAAGGACAAGTTTATTCATGTGAGTAATGGCAGTAGGTCTAAGTCCCTAATCCTAAATAAAAGGTTAACTCTTCCAACAAATTATGGAGTGGCTGTCTGGCCAGTTTTGCTTTGCTGAAGCAATTTCCAGAGATTTATTTACATTGAATATGCATTACTCCCCAAGATATATCTTGTCTTTTATGGGGAGTTTTATTTATGTAAGAGTGAAACGTGAGTATTTGGGAGAAGGCACGTGCTGCTGAGATATTTCTCCTGCAGGTTGTAGATGATTCACAGGAAGGAAATTTTTTGATGTCTTGCCAGAATACAAAATGGGAGGCCCTTACATGGTGCAAATGAAAGGAGCACCACTTTTTTCAGCGCACATTTATAGCAGCAGTCTGGCTTGTATTTGCTTTTGTAGATAGCTTTCGCCAACTGTACTTTGAACACTTTTTGCTCAAAGAACAAAAATAGCGGCTCTAATACCTGACACCGGGCAGAGAAAACTTTAGAGTTACAGAAATGTCGGTAGGAAAAAAAGTCTGATGATGTTTGAGCCAAGCTCATGAGCGACGTCTTTAGATAAATGGGCCATAAAGTGACTCCTTAGAGGTGGCCTTAGATCCTCAACGGCTTTTCTTTGGTGCAGTTTGCTTCTAGACGCTGGGTTTGGCAGACAGGCTGTTCTGCTGGCTTACGTTGTAACACCTTTGTAACACGCATTTTACGTGATCCAGGTGCTACGATAATGAGTTAAATATTAGGACGTTTTTTATTAAAATACACTGTAATTTGCTACCTGACAAAGTAATGCTAACTCATGAGTAAAGGATCCTGACGAGCTATGGAAATAAGATACCACCAAAGCGATAACTAATTCCTGTGTGACAAGAGCTTGAGAAGTTGTGCTAAGTAGTAACATGTTATTAAGCATGTATTTGCCTCCTTACAGATGACATTAAATGTTTATTTGCCAGCTAAAATAGAAGGTAAGGAAGTATTGCAGCTGAGAGGGAAGGCATGCATCCCTTCGAATCTTGACAGCAACAGGTTTGCCAATGCATATGATAAACAAATGCTTTTTAGCTCAAGGAATTGAAGGTTAAATCTGATATATAATGGTGAAATAAATAATATAGGCATCTTATGACTGCTTACAGGATAAGGTCTGAAACCGTTGCCTGGATAGGATTAATAGCAAGGAGTTATTTAGACTTATCAGCAGATAAGAGCAGCGGATTATTCAAAATGTAAATCTCTGATTTAGCTTTTTTTTTTTCCAGTCTTGCGTTTGTCACACAACTTGAGCAAGTATGGTGGAAATGCATCTGTATTTTTGCTTTAATCTTAAAGGGAGATATGTTCAAATCTATCTGGGTACGTAGGTATCTCCCCGTATCTCTACAGCAGGAGCTTCTTCCAGCAGTGAGTTTGGTGAGATTAGGTTCTTCTGTCTCCGTTCTTATCTGTGTATTTTCTTATTGGGCATTTTAATTTTCCCCTTTAAGAAATTGCTGAATTTTCTCATCAGAAGTGTGTGAACCCTGTCAAAATGAAACAAGTGCCTTCCCGCAGCACACCGGTGCTCTTGCCAGACTTACCTGAAACTGTTTGGCTTACTGCTTTGTCACTGGATTTGTTGTTTTACAGCCTGAATTGCTCTTTTTAAATAAATTCTCAGCTGAATAAGGAAGATGAGATCCTCCATGTTGTAAATGGCAACAAGAGCTTAGTTTTTTTCCATTGTGAGAATGAATAATCAAATTAGAATATGTCTGGGATGTTAATTCAATCTAGGAAGCATGGCATCTTCAGCCCACTGCTGGGGGAAAAAAAAAGCTGTATTTATTTATGGTAGTTTGTTAGATAAGGATTCAGACTTGCAGGTTAACATTCAAGGAATAGAACAATGCTTATCTCTACAGCTTTGATTTTTAAAATTAGACTTGTACTGTGAGTGATGTGCAACGAGAACTCAATTGGCAGGAGCGCACAGGAGAATAACTTCTAGTCATTCCTGGTTATTTTTATACCTCTTGATTTTGTGAAAGAAAGTAGAAAACTTTGGCGCTTCATGCATTCGAGCTTCTATATTTAGTGCTGGAAAGGGTAAAAGAGAAAAGAAGAAAAGCATCATGGTAGCGAGCAGTAGGCTGTTTGACTCTCAACTCAATGGCCATTTTCATAGAAAAATGAATTTAGGAAGTATTTAATAATTTCTGCCAGGTGTGCTGTTGGCATTGGCTTGTCTGAATCCCGGTAACTCACCTTCCAACTTCTTCGGAAAGCCTCAAAGACCCAGTGCTGTTTGCTGGTCTCAAAACCAAAACCCAACTGAAGGCTCCGCGTATCCTGTGGGCTGGTTTCCTGCCTAGATCCTAATACCAGAATTAGCATTATGATAGGCTAGTTATGCTTACAGGCATGAACGCTTAGATAATACCTACCTGGAGATAAATTTGGCTGTGTATTGCATAAGAACCGCAGTACAGCGGCTGAGGAATAATTGGAGATAAAATCCTCGGCGGTGAAATATCTTAAGATTCTGCAGGTGCACAGTGTATAATAATACGGTCTGGAGACAGATTTACAGTATGGGAAATTAGATGGCACCTGAATTTTGACTGCATACCTGCACATAGTAAATAATCATGAACGCTGAAGTATTGGGTATGCTTGATGAATATATAAATATGCATCAGGGCTTGGTATGCAGGAAGGGTACGTGTCAGTGGAAGAAGGCTTACTCAGAGACGGGCTATGAATATGCAGCAGCTGAACTTTACTCCTTTGCCGAAGTTTGTCGTTCAGCATTTTTATTTTTACGTTTTTCGTTGTGAAAAAGCAGCTGGCTACAGTATCAGCAATTACCTTCAAAACCTCTTGGCCTGGGTTCCGTAGCGAGACGCGGTGAGGCTGGATCTTCTCTGTAGGGCTGGGAGGGTTCGGTGTGTCCCGGGGCTGCAGGCGGCACACGCTGTGCGTCGTGGGCCTTCCTTAAGCCAGAATTTACTGCGTGCTAAGCTTTTTATAGTCCCTTCTTTGCAATCCCTGCTGACACAGCCGCCTGTACTCCTCTACCCTGCATCACGCAGCCGGGGTCATAAATATTTCATTCTACAGAAAATCGCCCCTCATTACTACCATCTCTATAAAAAGGATGGTTACATTGCATGGCCATACGCAGATAAGCAGAAATAAAACAAATTGGGGAATGAGACATGCTCTGAGACATCCATAACTATGGATTTACTGTGGGGATTTCCTTTCGATGGTGTTTTTCAGGAGCTGGAACCGCAGTCGTCGGGAGCCTGACAGGATCCGTCCCGTTGCGGTGCAGGGATGAGGACTCTGCCGTCGCCTGCGGTGGGAGCAGACGGGGCTTGCTCTGCAGGTACTCCTGGCTGAGTCACACGTTCCTGCAGAGAACTCTTCATTTCTCAGCTGTGAGTAAACAAGAAACCTGGAATCTGAATGACAGAAGTTGGTGGAAGAGAGAGATTATGATTTATAGGGTATTAATTGCTGCAGGTTTGCTGGAGCCCCGTTCTTGCACTGTCTGAGGAGCGTGCTTCCCAGAGACACAAATCGCACCATCTTCACATCCCTTTCCTATCAGCAGGGGCAAGAGAATTTCATTTTCATTGTCTTTGGTGTGACACCACCACTTAATCTCTCTCTCCCACTGACCAAGAGAAGATCTGCATTTCTAACGTTCAAGAAAAAAATCTGGGTTTGTTTTTTTGTAAATCTACTTGAAGACAGTATTTAAATGCTAAGTAGACACCCAGTGGCACATAAACAGTGTTGTTTTATGCTCTAGACATTAATATCAACTCGCGTGCACATAATTAGAGAATTTAATACGATATAAATAATGCAATTGTTTAATAAGAGGTGGGGAGAAACAGAAGTATGAGTTCAGGTGCACCATGAGCTTCCTGTATATTCCAGGTGACTTTTACCCCATTGTCATTCATCATTAAAATGTTTAAATGGGTAAAGTTTTTGTCATTAGTTTTGTTGGAGATAGACATCTGAAGACTTTACAATCAGATTAAAAATAAAGGGCTGTATGTTCAAATAAGTATTTCTTTGCCCAGCGACAGTCACCTTTGGAGCAGATGTCCCGTTTTGCCTCACTGCCACCTACGTAAGTACCTTATAAGAGCCAACTAAAATGAGGCACAAAATGGACATTTACCCCCGCGTGCTCCATTGTCTGAGATGAGAACTAAGTCAAGTCATTCCAGTATTTAAAGGTATTTGAGTTGACTAATGCCGCGAGCTGGTATTGTTGTGCTCTGGACGTTCTCGTGGTGTGGTATCATTAAATCACTTGAATTTACTGTTAGAAAAGCTCTAAGAGGTGTTGGTCATCAGTTGAAGTAATTTTAGGTATACCAAGGAATGTATACAATTCTAGTCTCCCCTTCTACATGACAAATTAAAACTTTATTGTGTGTTTCAAGGTTTAGAGTAAGTAGTTAGAAAAAGCCTATAAAGTATAACCATACAAAAATTCTAGGAAAGACAATGAAGTTCCGCCTTGCTCTTTTTCACATGAAAAATGATAGAATCTAAACCCATCAGTTTTACAATTAGACATTTATTTTAATATAAACATACTAATATCAACAGGCAGAATTGCAAAGCCTTGAATTACAGACATTTCCATTTCCCATGTTCCTGCAGTGTATTTGGGGTGTTCAGAAGACCTCTAAAAAGAGCAAGATGCTGCATTAAAGAGTCGTTCCGGTGTCACCTTGTATAGACTATTTGTGAGAATTCTGAGGAGAGCCTTTGAGCTGGGAGATGGGAGGTGACTGTCGGCAGCTGATGGATTTAACCGGTGAATCGTGACCAAAAAAGGAGTGACCTGAAAGAACCGACGGGTTGAATGAGGTCACTAAACAGACGGCTGGACAAGTCCCTTCATCCACCACTTTTAAAGGTAAGCGTGTGAATCTTTGTTTAGTCACGTAAGTCAAAAGTTCTCATTTCCACACCTGTCCCAAGGGAAATTAAAGCATTCGGCATTTCTAACAATTTTCTTAATCTGGAGACAGATAGGTTTTAATGAATATCCTTACTTTGTAATAGCCTTTGAAAATAGCCTTTCATTTTAATATAAACCTAGCTCAGGTTTCATTCTGGGCATTAATTAAATCAGTATGAGGATTTAAAAAAAAACCAACCTATGATCATATTTAATAAATGGCAACTACTATAGAAATAAGGTATAAAATAAGTAATCCTGTGCTTTACATGTCTAATTTATGTAAAATTGTGGTTTAAACCTACCTAAAATAGCCGGATTTAGGAAAAGTTAATATTATTTAGATTTAGTTTTTTAATTTGCTTCTTTCTTTAGCAATATTTCCTCACTTTAACAAGTGCCTCAGCGTAGTTATCAAAGAGCAAAAATACCAGGAATGTTGATCTGCTGGAATCGATTGTGGCTATGTGTGATGTTTAGGTATTTCTATTATTGAAATTACCTCCAAAAATACCTATTGCAGATACCGACAATTAGCGATAACGATTATGCAGCTTGAATTTCAGCGTTTCTTTCTCGGTGAATAGTCATTACCCAGATAAGTAACCCATTTCTGTTGCCGGGATTTTTTTATGTGAGGCGATGACTCAGAATTACTTGCTAGAATTAATTCTATTAGAAACATATTCGTCGGTTTGTTCTAAAGTAGCAATTTATCACATTCAAGTATAATATATTGATAATTCTCCAAGTACTGTCAAAACAGCTTTCTGTGATGTATTTACGCGTGTTCGAACGGGCCAATTTGTATTTCCTGCACATCCTGGGGTTCAGAGAAATACGCTGTGGCTGATGTAGGAAGGCAGACACCGAAGTCTGAAAAAGCTTGCTGTATAATTAAGTGATAATAGTACTATCACACTGTTTTATGAGGCAGTAACACAGTCCCCAAGTGAATAAACTTACGGAGCCGAGGGCTGCGCAGTTTATTCCAACGAGGGAACTGGATCCTTGCCAAGAGCGCCGCTACAACAGCACCATTAAATTAGTACGCTATAAATGTTTAATTAAATAAAATTTGGTGTGGATTCTTGCACGTGGTACGGAAAAGGATGTCGTCGTTTGAGAATGAAGAGCAAGTGCCAACGGAGGCACACGCGGGTCGGGGTGTCTGCGGCGTGCCCGGGGGTGCTGTTGGGTGGAACGGGCCCGTCCGTGTTCTGTGAGATCAGAGGGGATTTTCGAGGTACTGAAATGAAAAATGTTGTGTATAGAGTCAGGGTGGTGGGATGCTGATGTTAGCCTCAGCACTACTCTCTTTTCTGAATTTGCATGGTAGGAGATTAAGGCTTAAATGAGTTGTAAAGCAGGAAGCTGATGTCGTGGACCCTGGGCAGGTGTGAGGGCTGGGATCGTTACCGTGCTCTTCCCTGTAGAAGAAAGGTGGAAAGATTTTTGGAACATGTGCAGCTCACCTCTTAGAAATACTTGAAAACATTATCCGTAAATCCCAGCAACACCTGGGTAAGACTAGCAGGGCACTGGTGTGGTTCCTGAGACAAATCTCCGTGACATTCAAACCTGACAGCTCTGTGGAGTTTTCCAGATAAAGGTACTAATTTAATCTCAATAGTTGGATGCGGTCGCTTCCTTGCACAAGCAGCTGGATGGGAGCCACCAATTCAGTTTGTATAAATGACCACACAGCTGTCAAAGTGCCAGGGGTTTGGTCCAAAGCCAGCTCTCGAACAACGACCTGGAGATGAAAGTCGGTGGGTGTGCGGTTATCGATCCCTCCGCCTCTGCGGAAATGTGCTCGGGGAAGGAGGGTGGCAGAATGGCAGCAGACAGAGGGTACCTACTTCTTGGACAGTTTAAATAAACTAATAAAAATGCTGCTCTTGCCCCAGAAACCAGTCTGAACTACCATTGGAAATGCAAGTGCCAAGCTAGCTGCATCAAGTGTCTCACATCAGGCTGAAATGCTGCAGAAATGGAAGATTACGGTGTGAAACCAAATCAATAACAAACAATTAAAAATTGTGGAAAATCAGATTTAGGTAACAATGGAAACACAGATGGCTTGAGAGTAAACTTTGACTTCTGTGTTCCTTTAACCATGGAGATCTGTAATATTAATGGTAACTGGATGAGGATCGTCTTGAAAGACCACTAGCTGGTTCCTAACAAAAAGTGGGATTTTTTAGATGTGGTATAGACTGATTGATGGATCCAGCGAGATGTTTCTTCATTTTTCCCTTCCTCCTTCAAAAGGCCTGTTGAGGCTCAAGGAGCCCTGAGACGACGTCTGGAGTCCCATCGCCTCTTCTGGAGGCCTCCTGCTGGGTAGTAACAGCATCAGCGAAGAGCCACCAAAAAAGACATTTCGTACTGAAGCACATGAGGCAGTTCTACCATGACACAGGATCTTTGGTGGCTATTGCCAGGCTGCTTCAGCGAGATACTCAAAGGGATTTGTAATACAGCCCAATTTCCTAATTTGTGCTGCGTTTCTGCTGTGGTTCCATCGCTCTCTTGGCACAGGGAATCAGCCGATAGACTGAAGGGATAAAGGAACAGTTGCTCCCTTTTATAAAATGATGATATAGTTTCTCAACAGAGAAAATGAGAGATCAAAGGCCAGGGTTTGGGGGGTTTTTTGGTTTTGTTAGTTTTTTCCTACAAAGGCACTAAATAACTGGCAAGGAAAATGGAAGCTCTAGCTGGTAATCTTTCCTAGGCTTTGCAGTCAAAACATTTGAAGTTAACATAGAACAGTGAAAACCGAAATAAATAGAACCACCTCTTGGTTTATTCCGTAGTTCTTGTCATTTCCAAATATGGGTTCAACTTTCTGTTCTGCCCTTGCATAGTCGAGCCTTTTCATCCTGGCCTTTTTGCTTGAGCTAATCAGTATTTTTTGTCAATGTTTTTTGTCCAATTTTCCACATTTTCTCTTTTGCTTAATTGGAACCAAAATAGTTTGGATTGCTGAACTGAATGGAGGTAATTTTTGTCAATTCAGCATTACGCTGCTGCCGTGCTTCCACACTGAGAGATGTTAGAGTTCAAGTATCTCATCCCTCCCAATTTTCTCTCTCGGCCAAGAAAATCTTTATAATTTTGTATCTTCCCAAAAGATTTTTGCTTAGTTGCGGTTTTGAGCCGATATTTGCAATCTAGAAGCTGATAGAACAAGCAGAGATGTAAATATTTTCCCGTTGGCAACTGCTGATTCATTGAAATGGAAATGATTTATGCAAGAGCTTTGCATTTTGACCATTATTTGTGTCAGGAACGCAGAGCAAAAGTAATTTAAAAGCAGGTGCTCTATGTTTGTTTGTTTGTTTTACGATGTCTCTTTATCATTAGAGTTATTTATATTCTGGATAACCTGATGAGCAGAATATAGAAGCGCAATACAACAGGTAACACACACAACTTGAAATAGCTCAGCGTGTCCTCCCGCACTGAGCTTTGGCACAATACAGATGGTTCCTCGGTGAGGGCTGCGGATGCTGCAGCCCAGCGGCACCAGGGCTCCTGTGCATCCTCACCCGTGTGTTTTGCCACTTGTCGGGGTCAACAGAAAGGACACAGACACCAACAAAAGGCGTAGGCTGATTTTACTGTCTATTTTCAGATCATACAGAAATAAAATGGTGCGGTTAGTCAACATGTAAACTTCTTATACGTCAGTTGTAAGCAGCAGCAGGAGCGAGCAGGGTGACGCACCTCCTCATTACCACATAGAAGTAACTCCAGTGGTTAGAGAGAGACTTCTTCAGTGGCCCTCAGCCAGATCCGCAGTCGCTTTCCAGCAATTGGGAAGCCCTGCGCAGGGTGTCCACTCGTAGGTGGGGCGTCCCATGTCGCTGCACGAGGGTCCAGCTTTTATACAGTCGAATAAACAACCCTAGTTGAATAAACGACCTTCAGAACTTCAAATGCGGAACATCTGGTGTCATCCTCCCTGTTGGATTCCACCAAAGCCTGGCCAGGGCCTGGGGAGGAACCCGGTAGGAGAATCTGTGTCTATTTTGGGTGTGATCCTGTATCTCTCCGCAAGGCTGAGCGTCTGGTTCCACGGCCCCGCAGCGTGCCTCTAGGTAGAGGAAGATACACAGTATGAGTTACAACAAGGCTTTATGTGTTGACATCTGAAGATATTCATACTAAAATAGCCAAGTATGGACAAATAACATGTTGCGTATGCATATTAAGTGTATTGTTTGGTTGTGAGGTTCATCCATAAGGTCCACTTGGGTTCAGGCCCCAGCACTTCACCTTGGTATCTCTGCATACCTGTACATACCACCTCCTTCTGCGTGCGTGCCTGGCATTTCCCTCTGGCTGAGCTTGGGCAAAAAACAGCGGGGAACGGAAAAAACAGAGTAATCTTAGATTTGGTAACAAGAATACCTACTACTGTGTTGAGGGAAGATGAAGGGCAGAAGTTAGGAGTGTGTGTGGGTAACCCTAACTTATAGCTATTCATGTACAGCAATTTTTCATAATAGTATTTCAGTGTATTGAAAGAAAATATGTTTATTACAATTAAAAAGTTTCAGTACTGTGACACGACAGGTATCAAAACTAGTCACACGGTTCCTTTTTATTTTAGACCAAATACTTTCTCAAGTGTAGTTATTCATCCGGACTTTTGGTTTTAAATAAGAAAAATATATGTACCCTTAAATTACAGTGATCAAATAAATCGAAGGTACTTCTCGTCTTGCAGATCTGAAAGTGAAGTTGTGGTGTAACAGGAGTTATGTTCCTTCCCAAAACTATTCATAGAAGCTGCGTTTTTAATTTGCAGAGCGTGTCTCTGGGTATCGCTGTAGCTCTAGAGGGATGTACGAACAGGAATAGCCAACCAGAAGAGATGCTGTGTTTGAGCAGGACTGAGAGATGGATGGAAGGTGGAGGTTGAGAGCCCGAGCGTCTCTCTGGCGTTACCATATGAGATGCTCAAAATTCTGTGCAGGGCAGGTGCCGGTGCAGAGATGGCAGATGGCACTTCTGGTGCATCAGCATCGTTAGGTAGCAGCAGAGCTTCAAAAGTAAAGAGTGTGGGGATGGAAGACACCCTGCAAAAGCAGCTCTCCTTCAAAATAACTGTGCTAGGAACATGTTCTCTTCTGCGACTGAGGAATCCACAGGGCAGAAGAGATGTGAGAAAATAGGGTTGTTGCCTTCTGCAGAGGCTACTTTGCAGAAATGCTTTTTGAACTCCGCTGACAGGTCACCTTGACCTGAATATTTGCTGAGGCTAATTGATACGGAGCTGGAGCGACCACGCTTTAGCCAGAGGTCTGTCGATACCTTGCTGCAGAGCAAGGAACGAGCTCTGCCTTCTCTATCCCAAATAACAAAACAGAGACAGAAATGTTTAGCTACCTCACTGGAATTAAGAAAAGTAAATCCAGAATGCTTTGAAAATGAATAATTTTCATGATTATTGTTGCCGTAGAAGCATATACTTCAGAGAAACCTGTTAAAAGGCAGAAGGGCTAATCTCATTTCCTATTCTTTTTTATTAGTGGTGTTTTGGAAAAGCTGTGCTCCAGGTACTTATTTGGTCTCAGTCTCTCAGGTCTCTTTGTTGTAAATGCGATCTCTTTAGAGCATGGAGGATAAGATTCAGCTGGAGATGAAAACACGTGTACCAGCTTGCTGCAGCTTACCCTTTGGCCATTTTGCTCCTTTGCCTCTCACCCCATACAACAAAGTAAAGAGACATCTTAAAAGCCGGGGAAAAAAAAGCTGATTTTGTTTACATTAAAATTCATGAACACATGGTTCGGCCCTTAATCTCAAAAAGTCACAATGTTGGCTTGAAAGGACAGCTCCTCACACACAGACCAGGCCAGTTTAAAAAATTCAGCAATTACAAAGGCAATGATGGCCTTTCTAAAGGAGGCAGCACAGGGGAAGTGTGTTTGAACAGCTCCGAGTCCCCTATTTTTTCTGTCTTATCTCCTCGGCCTCTTTTTGTTTCTTCCGCCAACACTACAAGCCAGTTCTCCAAGAAAAATATTAACAAGAACGTATCTGGCAATGATGCTGATGACATTTTCTTGTTCATCTTTGTACGTTACTGCTATCGTATAGCGCATTCTCAGCTTTGTCCATGGGCTCATTTATTTCCTAATTTACCTTTGAGAACAGAAAACCTGCAGATAGAGAGCTAAAATTAAAAAAAAAAAAAAAAGATGACTGGGCTTGAAGATGTTATATTTAACATGTTGGTGCTGGCAGACAAGAGAAGATAAAATGTCAGGGGAATAATTCCGTACTTAAAGGACGGCGGATTATTTGCGGGGGTCAGAAAGCAGTGTCCGGTTCTTTCTCAGACTTTTGGGGAAAATATGAGATTTACTGGAAGTACGTGAAGCATTTTTCTGTGTTGCCTGGGGAATGCAGACACCAGCACAGGGGAGGATCAGGCTGCCACAGAGGACGTCGCTTCCCGTGGCCACAGGTCCGGGGGTGCCGTGCCCGTCTGGTTTTACAGGGAGAGAAGAGCTCGCGTTGGGTGTTAGGAAATAAAAGGCTCGGTTGCATCCAGGAGCAGGTGGTCAACGCCTCTCGCTGTTGAATTTCACATCCAGCACAACTGGCTGACTGTGTTAATAAATGGATAAACCGGCGTGGTTGCACAGGCTGCGTCCTCAGGGCACGGCCTTTTATTTTCTCTGCGGCAGCATGGCATTTTAGAGACCCGACCTAATGGGGAATGACTGGCAGCATTAATGATAAAACAATATTCCGAGCTGGGCTCATGACTTGCAATAACTGAATACCCTCCGTGGGATAGCTCTGGGAATCTTCAGTGTGAACAGAAAAAGTCCTGCAGTTTTCTCATTTAATTAAATTTAAATCTGTGGGGACTGACAGCGCGTGTCTTGGGCTTATGCTTTTTTTTTTTGACTTGTTCTTTGCAGCTTAATGTCATTGTAAAGTAGTTTTTAATCAACAGACGGTCTTAACTGGAAATGAAGCTGACACCTCGTTACCTTTATATAAGGGTTTTTATTAATTGCAACACTAAGTACAGGAAAAATACCGAAGACGGCATGTAGTAATAAAATGTTAGATGGTCACATGGAGTTCTTCTCTGCTGGGTGACTTGCAGCTGTGGTTGCCTGGAATTTTTTTACTGAAAGGGCTCTGGTGTCAAACCAAATCAGAGGGGTATTTTCTACATCACGCTGAAACTTGGGGTTCAGGAGGGTTTCCAAAATACCTCAAACACTAGTGAGTTTTCAGTGCTGTTTCATGAAGAAACGCTACTTCTGTGCATTGGAATTAGTTGTAAATATAGATACGGATACAGATATAAATTTATAGATAAATAGATCCCCGCACAGCATGATTCAATACTTCCTAGAGGCAATTTCAGCTGAACTGTGTTCCTGACCAGAAGCCATGTAGCACTAAAGCGCTATTAGTCATGTTGCATTAGTCAGGAATGGTGCTAATTGCTAAATCTAGGACCTTTTAAGTTAGTATTTTCAGGCATGGGAAGCTAGTTTGGGATTTTTAAATGTAATACAGTTTTTTAATGTAGGGAAACCCTCAAAAAAATACCTCCCAAATCCCCATTTGGCTCCGTAACAAGCTTCTAAAATCCCAGCGTGCCTGTAGAGACTTGTTAGAAATGTAGACAAGATGCCAGCTCATCTGACAGTTCATTTCCACTCTCCGTGCTCTCCCCTCTCTCACCTCCTATTTACTAATTACACTGTTTGTGATCAAAACGAGCACTCGATCAGGATTTTTCCTGCAATAGTAATTCCTTGTTGGCAGGCCCACTGCGCTGAGAGGCAGAAAGCGAAACAAGGGGCTCTTCCTGGACCTCCTGCTCACCCAGATAGCCTGGGAAATTCCCGATGGAGGCCAAGGGCTGTACAGGACTAGTAAACCTGGGGCAAAGAGCGACAAAAGCTGGGGAAAAAAACATAGGGAAAATATATCTATAAAGAAACAAGGTAAAACAAACCTCCACAGAATTCTAGAAAGGGTTAATTAGATGCTGCTGGAGTAGAGAAGCAAAAGACAAGAATTGAGCGATTTATTCCCAAGTTTTAGCGTTATTTGTTTAGCAAATAGCTGTGATCTGCCTGCCCGTTCACGTCACCTTTCACGGCAGCTTCACAGACAAGATAGCAGCTTCCCACTTGGGTTTCCTCATGTTAAACTGCCAGCAAAGCACGCTTCCTTCCCGCCCTGCAGCCTCCTGTCAAGGCATGCATTACCTTGTTCTTTTTTCCCCCCAAATCCTGCAAGTTATAGGCTGGTGGTTTGAGTATTCAATGCAGAAGCAGAGAACTGGGCATAGAAAAGGTAAAGGAGGGATTAAACTTTTTTCCCCGTATCCTGGGTGCTTCTCTAACTCATAAAGGAGAGATTGGGCTCCCTCTTTTCATGTCCATGTTGCGGGCAGAGCCTTTTCCAGTAAAGATTCTGTGACTGATCGAAGATGTTGCTTTTTTGCTGGAGGGACAAACCTAACTTTGCTCTGCAGATGCTCAAACGGGCACGCTGCAAGTCCCCAGAGCTGGGCTTCGGACAAAGGATGGGTGTGACATCTCACATGCTCGTGTAATAAGAGGGGGTTTTCTGCGTCTGCTTAGGAATAACAGCCTCATTTTGAAGAATATAACATAAATAATGGCAATTCATACACTAAAAAGCAAGGGTTAGATGCAAACTGACTATTTGGTAGAAGGTAGTGAGAATCCTGTCAACTGAAGGTGGCAGGATAGGGCAGAAAAACATAGTATATTGTAATGAAAGGTAATGCCAAAGAGCAAAAAAATCATGTGAGGCAATGTAAAATCCCATGGGTAATCTTAGAAGCTAAGGAATGCTTGAGCTGAGTGCTTTTGTGTGCAGTGTTGCTGTTCTTTCAATACGTATTTTCTACCTTGGGCATAATATATAAATCAGTGTCACAACACAGAAGAAACGATGCACGCTTAAGGTAAAAACATCAGATTACCTCTTCATGGACTCACTGCTTCTTGGATATTATTTAGAAATGAATATAATGAATATAATTTCAAATGAAATAGCATAGGACTTTTGTAGCTGCTTACAACACACGGATGAAGGAGGTAGACTTCAGAGAGATTCACCACTTCTCTGCGCTTCCAGCTGGGTACCGGGTACAGTCTGGGCATCACTGGTGCACGTTCTGCTCTCATGGAAATGGAAAATCCATCTTCGTGTGGACTGTGGAGGCCAAATCTACTTCGGCATTTGGTTCCCATTCTGCAGAGAGATCAGAAAGCTTTCCCTCCAGCTGAAGTCCAGAGAGAGGGACAATTCTGATTTTGCCATGGTTTCAGGGGACACCTTACAATTTAGGTGTCATCCAGAAGTTGGAAACTAGCTCAAGAATGAGATTTCTTATGTCATCTGAAACTCTGTGAATTCCTGTTATATTAGGACAAACAGATAAGAATCATCATTTTACAAGCAAATTCCCACAGTTATGTTCACCTAATGTCTCATGGAATCTGCATCTGAATAAAATGTATAAGTATGAACGTTCTTTTGCTTCACAGCAAGCTTTGTGAAACGTGCCTGCCTTGTGATAAGTGTAGGGAGATAGACCATCATCTAGACAGGTTTATTCTGCAAACGAAGCTTTGCTTCTCTGCATTCTGCCCATTTTATCCACCAAAAGCAGCCAAGGTTATAGGTAACAGCACTTATTTGATCCCTGAGCATCACGAAGATATGAGGACATCTAGTGAAATCCCCAGCAAAGATAAGGGGTCAAACTAACAGTATCTTCTACCCCAGTTGTCTTCTGGATGAGCGGAGTACGCAAAGTATGTTCTATGTGGACATGTTTTCCACAATGCATCCAATGAGGGGAAATTATTCTTCTATTAAAAAAAAAATATCAAAGCCTGCTACAGAACACCATTTATACAATATTTTTGGACTAAACTTTCTTAACACAGTACTGATGTTTGCAGGGTTCTGCTCTCGCTCTTGGGAAAGATGAATGTGCTGATGGTGCTGCCTATAATTCACATATTTTTGGTAACATTAGAAATAAACAGACTCCGTAAGGAGTTTTAGAACTTATGGAAATATAGTATTGTCAGCCTTCTTTGGAGGCTCAGGAAAGTTATTTTGTAAAGAACATTATATTTAAATATAGAGAAGAATCACTTGGGGCCTGTCTAGTTTAATAAGTAGCATTTACTGCTTATTTAAAAGAGGGTATATTTAGAGCGTTGTTTGGAGGTATCTCACCTCCTCACCCTTTCTCTCCTCTGTCCCCTTGTATTTTGCGAGGGTGAGCAAAGCTGCATGTGCCACAGCGACAGCCTCTTCAGACCCAGCCTTCAGTGCACTGGGGGCTAGTTCAGGAAAAAATTACTCGTCCTCTGTGGCTTCTAGAAGAGAGTCCAAGAGACAATCCGATTATTAACAGTGTATCGTGACTGTGCTGATGTCTGAAGACTTTTGGTCTTGTTGGAAATAGTTGTTTGAACAGTATTAATATCAAGGACAACCAAGTTCTCTGTACAGAGCAAAATATTAAAAATGTAGGGGAAAAAAAAAAAAAAGCAGGTCCTGCTTAGAAGAATCCTGGTAGCATTTAGCATCAACCTTGACTGCATCCTCATCTCCACCTTCTAGGCCAGTTAGGAAAATGGCAGATGTTGGCGCTGACAAAGCCAAAGGTGAATCCCCAGGAAGAACGGCTGGAGATGGCTTGGAAAGCAAGCGGAGTGACACACAACACTAACGCACACTCCTAGTTCCGCTCACTGGGCTGAGATTGCAGTTGACTTTGAAGGACTCCACAAGTGCAGTGCCTTAAAAATCCAGAGAGTGGTCAGAACATCTTGCTGTAAATTTGTTACTTTTAAAGCTGGTACGAGGCTGGGGATATGTTTGCTACCTCAGAAAGTACAGTGAGCCTCCGCTGCACCCAGATGTTGCTGTGTCTCCTGAACTGAACAGGGTGATAGATGTGTTGTCATTTCTTTTTCTAAGGGAGGAAAACATCAATAAAGAAAACTGCCATTTCTCCTATTATATCAAATTCAAAGCTTCATAATATGTCTGAAATTAAAAAAAAAAAAAAAAGTCTGGTACCCAAACACTAAAACCAATTAAGAACATGCCATATTACTTTCAAAATTATTCTCCTTACAAACCGTTGCCAATTAAACCTCAATATATTTGTTAATTTCAGGAACAAGAAAAAAAATCGTTTCATATTGCTCATTTGTGCATGTACACATTTCTGCTCTTAAAAGTTAATTTGTAATTATTGTGAGTTCTATAGCAATTTGGAGGTAAGACGCAGAGGCAGCTTTGTACATCTTGGTAAATACCTTTTTTCAGACGCAGCATCTGTTGCTGTAGCTGAGCTCTAAATACACGTTTTCAGGTAATGTTTTCTCATCCATAGCAAGGCTTAATTTGTTTTCCTGTTTCAGATCGCTCCTATTATTTAAAATATCAGGTGGCTGCATTGCTAGTCTTGCAGTTAACAACCCGCCTTCCTACCTTTTGTGAACGCAAAAGCTACATGTTTATTCTTGCAAATAGCGTTCTGCTAATCTCATCCAGACTTCTCAAAGATCCTGCTGGAGAAGTTGTGCTGCTCCTTGTGCTCTCATGCACTATCTTAAAATAACTAAATAACAAAAAGGAAAAAGGGCCTTATGCTCTGGTCATTAACACTGAATGGCCTTAAAATGTATTTTCCTTCCTACAGAGAATGCGAAATGCTCTGTAATGAACGGCAAAGGGAGAGCAATGACAGTAGAAGTGAGGAAGGAGTTGCCAGAGACAGTGGGTATCTACCTCAGATCTACTCGATTCGGTACCTGATTGCTCCTGCACCATCTGAGTGCTCGGGCTCGCACCGCGTGCTCGTCTGCGAAACGCAGCAGCCGCTTCAGGTGGCTTTCGCAAGGGCTTGGTGATGGCACAGTTCCCTTCCTAGCAGTCTCCCTAAGTGTAATTATTGCAGAAGCCATCTGGAATAGTGAGCAGATAGGAGCTGCCGCCTGCAAAACCTTCAGCTGCCTTCCGAGCAGTCCCAGGACCTCTTCCTAGCCCCTGCTGCCGCTGGGTGACCGTGAGGCCGTCACCGCACGTCGCCAGCGTGCCAAATCCATCAGCCTCTTATTGCCTGTCCAAGACCGTAGGAGGCAGGGTCCCCCTCCAGCCCTTCCTCCGTGGGGTCTGGAGGGCTGTCACCTCCGTGACACGGTACGTGACCCGCTGCTGCTCGCGAATGAAAGTTTAATAAGTACTATTTTCTCTCCGTTATTGTGGCTAGAACATTAGGTCCTCATAAAAAATCACGGTGTAAGATCCGTGTTGGCGCCAGCCAGCCAATTTAGGTTATAAATTAGTTATGCTAAAACATTTTAAAACTTTAGGACGGCTCAGATAGTTTTGGGTCGGTTTCAAGGAGAATTATGCAACCTCCTCTGAGCAGGAAACATTTTTCAAGACCCGTGTTACACCTTCCAAACACTAGAAAGCATTTAAGAGGAACACAAACCGTGAGCGTTGCAGGTAAGGCCAGGCAGAAAAAAATGTTCACGATTTGCTGAGCATCAGTATGTTTAGATATATCTGGTGGTCTCTACATAGCAATTTATGCTACAGCAGCCGCAGCGTAGAAACTGCTTTTGTATCCAATTTAAAAACATGAATGTTCCGTCCTTATCCGAGAGCTTAGAGACAATTTACGCAAGCAGGGCAGCATGAGGAATTGCTACAATAAACCGTTGTTTTACTCGCCTTTTATCGCAGAAATTAGGGGAACACTGCAACTGTTGTCAAGTCTTAAAATATGTTTGCAATAAAATAGGAGCCATTGGGTTTCTTTGATTTCAATGATTTTCTTCATTATTCGAAGGCCTCTTTAAATCTTTCCTGGATTCAGATGTGATTTTTTAAAAGACGTGCATAACCCTTCAGCAATCAGTCCAAGTCTCTGCCTACTGCAGAAGTGGGCAGCGATGGTTCTGTATTTTTCTCGTGGAAGGAGAAGGCATTGTAAAGGCATTTTAATTCTTCAGAATTTGCTTACTGGTTCCGTTAGGTTGGCAGCAGTTTGAATAGATTATAAAATGTTTTTCTGGTAATACTCTTCCAGAATCAAGGATGAAACACCCTATAATTAGTTACCGTGAATTCCTTTGAAATCTGCGCTAGTCACTGGAGATTTACTGTCGGCTTAGACATGAACGATACGTTCTGGTTCATGAAAAGCTACTGTCTCTTTCATCACATAAATCTTCCTTCGTAATGAGTGAAGATCCAGGATGCAGGGAGTTAACAGAGCCAGGAACAATTGCTTTCATGGCTGTTTCCAGTGAATGAAAGGAATTAACTGTTCAGTAATATGCCCATACAAGGGGATACCATCTTTTCCTTACCTCCCCTCAATGAGAGGAACACACAGTAGCTCTAAAGTGTCCAGGCTAGACTTTTTACATTAACAATAAGCAGCCCTTTGCTGCATGATTAGTCCCTCTGAAAGCAATAGAAATACCACAGGATTAATGTACAGGCATGAGATTGTAAAAATTCCAATCCTTAGACTCTTTGGGGAAGAGCACCCTGGATTTGAAAAGCCTGAATTAGCTGGTGTGGGCCCAGCACGGGCACCAGGTCACGGCTGTGGGTGGGAAGAAATTTCCCTCATTGGAATAAAAATCAGTGAATGCTATTACGAATTCACCTGCTGCTTTTCGTGTGGTGGTAAGGAATGGACAGAAGCTATTTTCAAGCTGCGTAAAGTAAAATAACGGAGAGACTTATGAATCTGAGAGTGGATTTAGTTAGAACAACCCTGTAGCTCCTCTGCTAAATGGTCCTTGGATAAATGGGCAATTCAAGTCTACCTGTTGGGAGGGACAATTTTGAAGCACTCCACACATGGGACAATTGTTGATGTCCTTGTGTGGAGCACTTCAAGGAATGAGCCTTAAACAGAGGGAGCAGAAAAAAAAAAAAGTTAAAAAATAAGAAAAAAAAACAGTATAGGAGTTGACAGATATTTGGATTTTAGAGAAGCGTTTGACACTGTCTCATGAAATCTTAATTGAAAAATTAATTTAAGTCAGCTTGGATGAAGACAGTTGTGTGTGGATTGAATATTGGCTAAAAGACAAATAAAATAAATAAAAAAGATAAACAGCTGTGTAACAAGATGGTTGGCAAAGTCCAGTGGGGTAACACATACTGTTAGTCTGGGTTTACTTTATATCTTCATTAGTGATTTGGAAAACAGACTTAAATAAGATCTTAATGAAATGCACAGATTATGCTCATTTGAGAAGGTCTGGAATGTCAATAAAGAGAGGGAAATAAAGCAGGGCTCATAAGAAACACGAATGAAGCTTGGCCAAAATAGATTTATCAAAGGACTGCAAACAAAAAACCAAAATAATATCAAAGGACTGCAAACAAAACCCAACGATTGGCCCATCAGAAGTTGAACCCTTAGGAGAAGCAATGTGTCAGTGACATGGATGGGGTCTTGCTGTTAGGTGAGCCAGATGAGGGTCGTAGGGGGAGATTTCTGTGCTTGTAGCTTATCCTCAGGTAAATTCAGTCAGTGCCTGCTCTGATTTGCACTTGTCTTTAAAGACAATCAGAGAATCAATCCCAGTTCAAACTCAGAAAAAATTCAGGCTTGGACATACCCAGTAATTATCAATAACCAAAATGAAACAGATGAAGGCTGCTTAAAATGAAGAATTAACTCAAAAAGGGAAAAAAAATACATAAACCATAGACCGTAAAATTTTCTGAAATTCCTCATAACAGAAATTCTGTATTTCCGCACACTTTATTGTGCACTTAAAAGCATGAATATGTTTTATTCCTTGCCAGGTTTGTTCTTCTGCTTGGAAAATATTTATTCTGTTTCTTGTTTACACTGAATTTAGAATTAATGTAGCTGTTTTGGTTGAGCAAATACAACCTTGACTTGTAATACAAATAATTTTATCATGCCAAAATTATTGTGTAAAAACAAAGTGAGCACAGTTCTCAGAATTAACTAGTTAATAATTACTATATAAAGAGGTCAAGGATCAAAATTGCCAGTAAAGTCTTGTGAGGTGTTTGTAGATTATATTTCCAAATTACAATACAGAAAGCCAGAGAGCTGTCTTAATGCATACAGACGAAGTCTAGTATCCATAGGTGAAATATCAGACCCCAGCGGTCTGCTCATACAAAATAGCACGCTGTCGGCATTAGTGAAGTATTCCTTAGGTGCAACAATATTTATTTACGAACAACATAAACCAAGCTATGTTTTCTTAAACACTGCAGAAGTAAACAGAAACCCTCAACGGTACACTAGATTTTAACGCTTCTTTATTTCTGATAATCTGGCACATGCCACTCAAATGACAAATTGACGGTGTGAATTAGAACTGCAAACAGTTAAAGAAAAAAATGTAATCTGTATGTGCTGCTTTCGGATCTTGGCACGGATTTCCAAAGAGACGAAAACCTCCAGTCGTATCAGGAACTGTACAAACACGCGCTGACAGGCGAAGGTCTCCGCAAAGTGGGAAATGCATAGAAGGGTCAACAGAGCTCAGAAGAAATGCGCGTTTCCTTCCCTTGCTTGCCAGTGTCGTTACTTGAGCACGTTATTTACCTAGGGAAAAAAGCGTATCTTTTGAGTGACGCGGCGTGGCTGGCTCCTTACCCTGGCGCCCATCTGGCAGCAGGTGAGCCAGCACTCGCTCTTATAAATCGCTTGGGCCCTCGGTTCTTGGCCTGAGGAAAATCTTTTACTCAAGCACGCAGCAAGACGGGAAGGTCAGCGTCTGAGGTTGGTCTTTTTTCTTCCTTTTCGGGTAAGAGAGTGTTAAAGCAGAAGAGGTGGAAGTGCTGGTTGGATCAGCGCCTCCATCCAGGGAGTTTGGAGTAAATAAATACGTGCTGCTTTTCCCCCTCCACATTTCCATGTTTATTAGTTGCCGGCGTCACGAGTCTGACACTTCAGCAGGCAGAGGATGAGAGCAGCACTAGCTGGACCCGGCGGCTCTGGGCGCTTCGGTGTCCTTTAGGCCTGAACTCCGGCCTGGCCCCGCGCTGGCTCCGGCCCAGGAGAGCCGCGGGCTGGGCAGGACGGCGGCCTGCCACCCAGAGCCCCAGGAAACGTGGTTCTGGGAGGATGGCCTGAACTGCACCCGCAGCCTCCGAGACTTGCCTTGTGCTTTGAGCTGCACGCAGAGCACGGATCACTGGAGGTCTTCCTCTGTGGGAACCTTAAAACCAGACTTAGCTGATTGCTCGTGGCTAAAAGCGGCGTGTTGGTGGTCTTCTGTGCTCTTCATGGTTGGAAAGGCTAACTGCTGTAGGAGAATGAAGAGGTAATTAAATAGGTTGCAATACATGACTACTGATTTTTAGTACTAAACATAGTATTAGTAAATTTGGAAATGAGAAGGAGGTTCTTCACTCTGAGGGTGGTGAGATCCTGGCACAGGTTGCCCAGAGAAGCTGTGGATGCTCCATCCCTGGAGGTGTTCAAGGCCAGGTTGGACGGGGCCTTGAGCAACCTGGTCTAGTGGGA